>VWZK01015890.1:0-14622 GCA_013396935.1 Baryphthengus martii
GATTGTGTGTTTAGTGGAGTTAGATGAGAATGTGGAAGAGCAGGAGGTTGGAAAAGCAAGTGGAGAAGACAATCTGCGCATCCCTTTGAGTCAAACATGCATTGACCAGACCTAGCAGCATATAACTTGGTTTGGGCTACAGACCTGTGTAGCTAATTACCCAGTGCTCCCCACTGAAGAGGCATTGCTTAAAATTGTTTTCCTTTTTAATTTCATTTTCTTTCCCATTTGAAGTAAATGAGATGATTTCACTGATGATTGCCTGTGACAACCAGATGACCGGTGATGATAGTTAACCTTCTGAGGTGAAGAGACTTGACTGTGAGTCTCAAGGAAACGATTTATTTGAGCTTCACTCAGGTTCATCTGCTAGGCTTCAGCTCTTGAGCACTTCATTTGAGCTTCTGTCACAGATTTAACTAGAAGGCTCAAGCAAACGATTCATTTGAGCTTCACTCACAGGTTTAGCTGCAAGCCTCAAGCAAACACTTTGAACTTCACTTACAGGTTTATTACACTGCTACTGCAAGTTTTCATGGAAACAATGGAAGAATGAATTATTACAGCTTAAAAGCAAGGATACACTATAGCAACCTAAAAGTATGCCAAACATGCCTGCATGTTTGTTATTCACCTGCGGCTACAAACTTAGAGCATGCTAAATGTTTGCTTTCCTCCTCCAGGTAAGGGCTCTCAGTCCCAAAAAAAAAGTGACCTTGGCTAATGCCCTGAGGAAAGGCAAAGGGTCTCCATGCAGGCATGGTGTAACATTGGAGTGGCAAATCCCATTCCTAACCCTGGTTAGATTTTTATTTCCTATTTTACATGACAGTGGAAAAGACTGTGCCTGAGTGGATTATACCATCTGGACACACAAGGTTGTTGACAGAAACCATCTATCTGAGGTGCAATTAGTTCTTCAGAACATGCTGGAGAAATTCATGTTGTTTGTACTGCTATTCTGTGGACAGAAGGAATTCTTCATTTTCGAGGTCTGTCAACTCAGCACTATTTGTGTCATTTAAATTTAACACACATTAAAAAAAAAAAAAATTACTGCTTTTACTAATTTTGGAACCATAAGTCATAAAGGTAATTTTATATTTGTCCTGATTACCTGACATTTTCAATACAGAAAGTCCATAAAAGAGAAACTGCTTTTTATGGAGTACAGGTATAAATGCCAAAAGGAAAAAAAAAAAAAAAAAAAAAGATAGTTAATAGGAAAAAAATATCGTTAAAAACTATAGAATAGTTCTGATGGATTTTTTTTTGTTTTCCTTACGCACCTAACTTGAATGCTCATTGTTATGCCAAACTTACACAATAGTATGGAAAACTTCTTTATTTTTGGTATTAACAACTGCCTTAGACTTGTAACTAGAAATTCTGCTGTTATTTGGAAGTGTGTTTCATTACCAAAAATAGGATTGTAATGGCTGTCTTCCTTCTAAAAGTAAACTGAGAAAGAAGAAGCAGAAATCTTCATTATATTGAAATCTTTGGCAGACTATACTTGTGTAAAAATCCAGTGATATTTAGAAAGAAAATTTGCACAATGCAGTAATAAAAAAAAACATCCCATGCTACCTGAAATTAAGTGCTAAACAGTTACTCAGAAACTCCAAAATGTCATTGTTCACTAAAACATATTAAGCCTTCTGTTTCTTTAATGTATGGCTCTATTTGTCTAGATTGTGATTGAAAATAGACAGATAATTTCGAACATCTTCATTTTTCTATACTGAGGAGAGTATTAACAGTACCTATATCATATCTTTTATCCTCACGTTTGTGATTCTCATTGAAATTCTATCTAAAGTCTGAAGAAAAGAGTAATGTTCTGTCTTTAACTATCTCTGTATCTGTGGTTTTATCTTGATGAATAGTGTACCTAAATGAAAAGGTTTTATGATATTTATATTCTGGACAGTCACAGGGTGGGGAATACTGAGGTGATTTTAAATAGTAGAAATGGGGTATCAAAATCTGAAAAGTGGGATTATGACTTAAGATTACTTCATTATTTGTTTCAGAGTAAGAGTGATGGTTATAGAAGATCAGCAGTCTGAACATAGTGTCACAAAATTTAAAAATAGGACTTCAGTTCTGAGGGTTTCTCTAGGAGGCTATCTAAATTCGGTACTTGGACAGATTATAAAAATGCTAGAAATGAGATGTTTTAGAACTAACTGATAATATGAATGGTAACAAATCATCAGGAACAGATGGTATTCACCCAAGAGCTCTAAAAGAATTCAAGTATAAAATTGTTGAACTATTAAATGTGCTTAAAATGGAATCAGTGCCAGGGAAATGGAAGATGGCAAGTTCAGAGCAGTCCAGGGAGCCACAGACCAATAAATCTGAGCTTTGCTGAGAAAATTGATAGCTACTATAAGAAAGAACAGAAATAACAAGTACATGAATAAATACGTTTTTAAAGGCAAAAGTCATTATGTTTTTCACAGAGATTGCTCAGGCCTAACTAGTCTTTTACAGTTCTTTGATTAAGTCAACGAACATACATAAAACACAGTTCCAGTTGCTATATTTTGCTTCAATTTCCAGAGGAGTTTATGTGAATAACAAAATTAAAATTGAAGGAAGACCTGTCACATGTTAATAAGTGTCAAAAGGAAAAGAAGCAAAGGCAAGAATAAAAGGTCAAAAATGAAGAGAGATTATAATTGTAACTCCATGTAGTTACAGATATTCCAGTTTTAAATATATCCATCAGTAACTGGGCAATAAGTTGAAATGTTTTCAAAGTTGTTTAATTATTTTAGGTAATAAAAATGACAGCTGGCCATGATAAGATCTAAGATTAATTCATAATATATTTAAAACCTGGGTGATAAGATGAAATTCATTGCTGAAGATTGGAAAGTAATAAAGGGACACTCATTGCCATAAGTGCGCTGCAAAGGTCTGTAAATAAACTTTTGCCACTGAAAACAGTCACCTTAGAATTACCGTTGAGTGATTTCTGTCAGCTCAACGCTCTGTAACAGCAAACAAGTACACTGGAATGTTATCAAGGGAATAAAGAACAGAACAAAGCAAATGCTACATGTCGTTAAATGTTGCTTAAATACCATGAGAGGTGATAGTGTCCTCTATTCTTCTCAAAAGCGATATATTAGAATTTGAAAATACAAAACTGGGCACGCAAAGATAATCGGGGTATGAAACAACTTCCATTTGTCTCTATCTCAAATAAATGTTGATGTTTTAATCAGGAAACTGAAAGAATTTTGACACAGGGAGAAAAAATGATGGAAAATGTGAATAAATAAAGAATATTCTTTGTTCTTAACAATACAGGAATTGGAAGAATTCAATTAAGCTTGATTAATCAGATTTTATGGCAAACAAATGACAACGCTTTCCTATACAGTGTGTAACTAAAGTGTGGAACTCATTGTTACAGGAATTATAAGTATAAAAGTTTTTTATGGATTAAAAATCTAATTCAAACATCCATCCAAGGAGTATGAAAGAAAAATACACTTTCTCTAGCTCAGGAAGTGCCTGAGCCTCAGATTCCCAAAAGCTGCTAAGATAGCAGAGAAATTATTCCCTGTGTTTGGTCTGCTTTTCTGTTATATTCCTCCACAAATTGCTGCTGTGGATGATAGTATGGAGGACAAGACAGAATTTTGGGATAATTTATTATACTGGTAGGGCAAACACACAGATGTCTGATGTAAGTATTCATTTACATAAATACTTACATGCAGTCATGTATTATATGTTACTTTGTACAATATTTTTAACATAGTCTTAAAATAGAGTAATCACTGTACTTATGACAGAATCACATAAGGGTGGAGGATGGAAGGGACCTCTGAAGGTCATCTCATTCAAATCCCCTGCTCCATCAAGGTCACCCAGAGCAGGTTCCACAGGATTGCATCCAGGCCACTTTGGAGCCTCTACAGAGAAGGAGACTCCACAACCTCTCTGGACAGCCTGGGCCAGGCTCTGTTAGCCTCACAGGAAATAAGTTTTTTCTCATGTTTAGGTGGAACTTCCTGGATTCCAGTTTGTGCTCATTGCCCCTTGGCCTGTCACTGGGCACCAGTGAAAAGAGATTGGCTCCATCCTCTTGACACCCACCCTTCAAACAGTTATAAGCACTGATAAGACCCAACAATATAATAATCTTAAGATTATTGTAAAATCATAAAATCATGGAAAGGTTTGGTCTAGTTCCAGCCCCCATGCCATGGCTAGGGACATGTTCCACTAGACCAGGTTGCTCAAAGTCTCATCCAACCTGGCGTTGAACACTTCCAGGGAAGGGATATCAACAACTTCTTCAGGCAACTTATTGCAATGCCTCACTACCCTCAAAGCGAAGGCTAATCAATGATATTGTATGATAGTTACTACTAATGATGGTTGGGACTGCTTTCACTGGGATTTTTTCTTCTTTGCTACTTTTTCAAAGTTACTCCGTTTTCCAAGCAAATGCTAGCTTGAAGCAGAATTCGTTGGATGAAAATGTTCGGTCTGCACTATAAAGTAATGCAGAACAAAGGTCCCAAGAGTTCTTTCTTTTCAAAAGTCTATTCATGTTTTAATAGTCTTTTATTTTTTCTTTAAGTGCAGGGAGATTTTTAGCAGTAGTCACATTTACTAGAATAGTTTCTGGAAAAGAAACATAAAGAATTGTCACATGACAACAGCTAATTGAATTGAAACTAAAGGTTTCCAGAAACTTCTCTTACATTTATGGTTGTATTCACCAATTTAATGTATATATTAAATATGCACATTGGAAAGAAACCACAAGAGAATCAAAGATGGAGTCCAGGAATCCTGATTTCTACTCATTAGATCAAATATCAGATAATGTTTTCTCCCTTGGGCATGATTATATGTTTTGTGTCATTTCAAAGCAGAAAGTAACAAGAAGTAAGGGGTGGAGACATTCACTGGTGCATCTGAGGAAACAAGTTCCAAAGCCTAAGGCTGATGTTGCCTTTCCAAACAGTTTTGTCTATGACTGCTTGGAAACAGATGTCAAGCTGGCAAAAAAAAACCAAAAAAACAAACCAAAAACAACTTGATCAGCAGTGCTACTAATTTAGTGTCCTCAATGCTTCACTAGCTGGATGATTTCCCATTCTGGACTACTGGCCCATTAAACCTGTCTTTTATTGCATAGTCATAAAGCTGAATGACAGAAAAGAAATAATTAAGACTAGTCAAATCGAAGGCAAAGGATGTGCATGACCCCATTAGTCTAAGAGAGTGAGGGACAAAGTGGAATTTAAGGGCTAATATAGGGAAACACAAAAAGTGTTTGTTTTCTGTAGCACAGAGCTGAGATGTTTATGTCACTGTGGGGAAAAAGACGAGATGCATAGACAGAGCTATTATCCCAATTGTCTGATGTGCCAGGGAGGAAAAATTAAGCATACTTCTTGTTCTCTCAGAATTACAGTCACCTTTCTTTCAAGAAGACAAGCTTGGGTAAGATCATCTTTGAAGTCAGCTGTTTAGTGACGGGGCGTTCTTAAAAGATTAAGCTTCTGTTTACTTTGAGGAAAAATCCTTGATTTCTGTTGCATATCAGAAGGTGAGGTGAACATTCAGAACCAACATTACTGAACTGAAAACCTTACAAGTTCAAGCTTACACTCCCCATAATTCAAAGCACTTGACGATTATGCTCAGCCAGAAATAAGTAAAGAACAATATCCTGTTATGCTTTGTCTTTCTTCTTGATAAACCATATAGCCTATATTTTTAATATGGATACTTTCCAGCAGTGCTTCTCCAAAGACAATGAAATTGAAATGCTGCTTTTTAAAAAGTAGAATACTTTTGCAGAATAGATGTTAATATTTCAGGCAAAGTGGAGATGTCTGTTCTGCCCTGACTACCTATTTCTTTAAGCAGTTTCTTTTCCTAATATTTACCATCCTATAAACCTTTTATCAGCTAAACTCTGGTTGTGTATTACAACATCTGTTTCGTTATTGAAATCCAATATGAATTTCTGAAGTCACTACTCATACTAAGCAATTGCAGACGTTCAAAAGACGTACTATAATGTATTATATCTCACTATTTTTTGCTTTAGCCCCTTGAAATAAAGTCTGGAAATCTGGTTCAAGATTGATGAATTGGGCCTAAAAAATAAGTCTAATCCATCATCCTTGAATTTTAATGATTTGTGGATTTAATACTGTTTCTGAGTCTGTGTAGTCTGAAATTAGAGCCTGTCTTTCATGAAGTGCTTCTGTGATATCAATTGCAGAACGGTCTTATGGTCAATACAGATGAGGTACCTATGAATGACAGCAGTAATACAGCTGTTTGTAATGTTACTCCTCCACCAAACACCTCAAGGAGTGAATTGGCTTCCTTCGAATCCACTAACATTTTGGTCCCCATGTAAGAACTGCTCCTAGTATTCCCATTTTCTGAGACCCACAGATTCATGAGGAACTCGGGAATCTATATAACTCGATTCTACAAAAATCACTACACATGCCATTCATACAACTCCAGAAAGCCTTTTTCACTAGGAAAGTATTTCTCCCCAAGTATTAGGTGTCACTCCAGGTTAGACAAGGCTTTTCTGGAGGGTTTTCTTTATTTCAGTCTCTTAATTCTTGCCTAAATGGTGCACTGGAAACTATCAGAAAATGTCAGTAGTAACTAAACCGTGTTATTTTAAATTGATTGTTTTGGAGTCTGTTACCCAGTTGTTGCCTGAGTCCTGTTGTACTTGGCTGTGTGGGTGATGTGGCTTTTTCGATGACTGATCCACAGATTTTTTATGTGTGGCCTACATTCTAATCAATGTTATTAAGAATCGATAAATAACTGTTGGTGTTTCACTGGAAAAGGTACATCTGAAAAAGCTTTCATCAACTATAGGCCATTAATGTGGAAACTGATAAACCCTGTCTGTAAATACTGTAACAAGTGTCTAGTCGCCTCTTTCTTGTTTTTTTGTGGTTTTTTTAGTTCTTTTTCTTTGAGCTTTCTCTTATGTTTGCTTCACAGAAGCATCGTTAACAGGCAAAGTCTGGAAGAAAATAAGATGATTTCTTTTTAATAGAGAAGAAGATTAATTTGTTGTGCTGAAGATAAAATTACATTTTAATGATAATTAGGGATGTATAAATAGTTTTCAATAAGAAAGATTAATGCAGTTTTGATAACCATTATAACAAAATATTGAGGGCAAACTGCTAATACACTGGCATCACTGATTTTATGAACTCATTTTATTTCAGTTCCTGCTGTCACACAATACAATATCTTTGAGTGTTCCAGAAGAAGATATAAGTACAATTTTCTACACGAAATAAAATGGTTTAGGGATATGCAGCGAAAAATGTCTGAACAATTACGTGAATTGTTGTGATTCTTGGAAAGCAGCGTCTAACTACGCATTTCAGTTTTACTGTGATACTTTTATTATGATTATTTCACCTTTAATGGAGGCTGTTTTGTGTGTGGGTGAACCAGAAGATTATGTTGTAGCTAGCAAGAATGTTAACATAATTTTTGGTACACTGCGTTAATAAAAGAAGTGTAATGAGCCATAGTGGTGTGCAATATCAGGTCAATGTGAGAATAAAGCTGCAAGTAATTATAATACTAAGATTGGTTGTATTCTAATTATCCTATGGCTAATAGTACAGAAGCGACTGGCTGAAACCAAAATTATTTGGACTGGAGTAATTTTAGTATAGATGAATATTAGCTGTTAACATTGTCGTTGTGTTTCCATGAAACGATATAGCAATTTGTTTTTCGGTAAAATACCTATACTCCTAAAGAAGCAGTTAGATTTTACTTCTAAATTGAAATGAAAAATGTTGCTAGATGATGAGAAGCAATGACACAAATCCCCTGTATTTATTCTAGGTTTTATGGCGTAAGTAATGTTAAGCAAATTTGTATTCCATGTAACTCATAATGCAAGAATATGACTGAAAAAAATTATCCTCATGAAAAAAAAAGTAATTACCAGAGAGAAGCAGTGGATGAATATAGTTATATTCTGAGCACAAATTGGATACCAGCCTTGAGTGCAAACTTACTTCATGCACAGGCTGTTTGAGTGCAATCTTATTCTCTGCTGGGAACTTCAGGAAAATTTTCAGACAGTGACGGAAGAGTTGGGGTTTGATATGTTAGCAAGTCAACATAGATGTCAAAGGCACTGCCAGAAGTATACCCTCATTGGGTAGGATTTACCTCATCAACCTAACATAAAAAGCTGCAATGCAATTGTCTAAATTTGGTCTAGTCACCATTACCTTGGTGTTCAAGAGAGGATACAAATCTTCTGTGCAATCAGATAATCATCAGTCCTGTTTAAAGATCTCTTCTTGGGATATAGCAAATAGCTTCCTGACACTTACTGTTCCATCCTGATGATTATAAAACATCTCTAACTGGTTCAGTCCTAGAGGCTCTTAGACACTTTATGTAACACCTCTGCCTGTAAGCAGTATCACATGTTTGACAGAAGACAGAAAGTCCAGCCACTTGGTTCATCGTTGGCATATGCCAAAATAATGGGTTGGAATATTCAAAGGAATTAGTACGAAGCTTCCTTCATATGATGTTTTAGATAAGAACAGCTGGATTACTCCCAGCTGTAACTGCCCTCGCTTGGCATCTAGATACGGAGAACCAGGTTGGTAAAGCATACTGGGTTTATGATTTTGGGATTAGAACAAACTTAGTCAATGTAGGGGAAACTAAGTAAGATAAAACTAATATATATATGGATCAGAAGTCTATTCCACAGGATGTTAGCTGTGGAGTGTGTCTGATATTTTAAAGCATTGCATGTTCTATGAATTATACACGTTTAGTAAACAAAACAGCTTCGTTAGGTAGAAATTTTGCCCCAAAGAAATGATTCCTAAAGGGGCAGTTCTACAGAGGTCCCTGCTCTAGCCCCAGGAGCAACTAACAGAGATAGTCTTTGTAATTTAATTGTTGCTTTGACTAAGTATGTAAATTAATTTCTTATAGAATTTTCACAAGCAATAACGTTCTCAGACAGCTTTTATCAACAGTGGAATTTTCAGCAAGTTTATCCCTTTTTCTCATTATAATTTATCAGTGAACACGCTTTTCCTTGCATGAATCCCTTTATTATTCAAAATCTCCATAAAGATAAGAATGCAGTTTATTTTAGAGATTGTTCATCAGTTTTGCTCCAAGACTGTTACAAAGAACACTGGCTCATCGTAATTTGCAATTCATGCTGCTTAATGGATTGCATCACTCACAAGTTTCTGGTTCTGCTTCTTGTTTATTTCCCCATTAAGAGACTTACAAGCAGGAGCTGAAGCAGAAGCAGACATGCATGTCCCCACTGCTGGGACCTAGGGAGATGCTGTCCTACTAGACTCCTGTCTCATTTTGAGACGTCTCACAGTAGAGATTACCAGCCATTTCCCCTTATTTTCTAAGCTGATGAGGATCCAGGTAATAAGTTTTCAGCAAGCAAGGGAAGTATTCACCCATGAAGCTATTCTTGTTATTGAAGTAAATGAAAGATCATTACATACATCACTGACTTCAGCATAAAAAACAGCATTGGGCTAGGTACTGGTGTAACTTCTAGAGAGTAAGGTGGACTGGATGCTCTGTAAGGGCAGGGGAGCCGTGAGCCAGTAGCTGCACATTGTAACACGGCAGTGGATTTGCCAACACAATCCGTGGTACTGGATTGAGGTGAGCACAGCATATGCATCTAAGGGAACTAACATTGACTGAGTCCAGATCCTCAGATGAGTCTGTGGTGAAAGAAGTCTGAGGAGAAGAAGCCTGGAATAAGAGTCACAAAGTCAGGGTCAGAATTAGGTCTGGGATCCAGCGATCATCAGGCAAGTTCACAGAGATGAGGCCATTTCGTACACGAAAGTATCTAACAGGAAACCCTACATCACCTTATGGATAAATTACAGGTAAAACTGTACTTCAAAGAGGAATATAGCAAGCCCAGTGTTCTGATCAGTTTTTAAAATTCTCCAGTTCTTTGAAGATTCTAAAATCAGTAGTAGATCTTCTTAGTACCTCAATAGATGTGCCTTCAATTCATGAAGATTTCTAACGTGCAGGTGGTGTGAGTGAGGAAGCTTCTCAGAGTGTGTTGTAAGCAGCAGGATTGCAGTTGTGTTTCATAAAGGTTATTGAAGCTGGGAAAAAAAAAAAAAAAAAAAAAAAAAAAAAATTAAAAAAATAAAAAAAAAAATANATTAGACATCTGAAGTCAAATTATATTTCTTTGTTCTGTTTTCAAACTTATTTAATACACTAGAACGCAAAAGCTTCAAGTCATTACATAACAACTGTAATAAGCAGTTACCTATATTGTGTGTGTTGGGGTACTGGGTTTAATAGTAAGCTGGTCTGTGGAAAGCAGACATTTGTTTTATGGTCACACTTTCCATATTTGTCGTGGTTTTGAGTGTTTCCATTTTTTAATGGCAATTAACACCTACATCTGAATCAAAACCTTTCCAAAGAAGCTCTAAGTTCTGCTGTATAGAGTGATGATTTCTCTTTCATTCTCTATCATATACTGTGAAAGTTATCACGTAACTTTGCTTGAACTATGAAAAAGCATTCAGAAGGGATTTTTTCCTCTTTTTCTTTCCAAGATTCTTCGCAGTTCCATCTTGCTGATTAGCACAATACAGACAGCAACAATATTTGTATTTTAAAGGCAGCTATTGAGATCTATGTGTTACTGTCTCAGTAATATGTAGATGCTGGATTTATTTCAGGGTAGTAGAAATGGAATGTAGAAACAGATAACCGCTTAATTACATTGGCTATGCAATTCCACGGCTTTGCAATTACTTTAGAAGAGGGAGTCCTTTAGATTTGTAGATATATCCTGTTTAACAAAGACTAGGAAGAGTATAGCTTTCCTCCAGAGGGAGAGTCACTTTTCGTATAACCACAGAATCATAGAATGGTTTAAGTTGGAAGGGACCTTAAGGATCATCTAGTTCTGATCCCCCTGCCATGGGCAGGGATAACTCCCGCTGTCTGGGAGGCCACTCAAAGCCACATCCAGCCTGGTCTGGAACACATCCAGTAATGGGGCATCCATAACTTCCCTGGGCAACCTCTTCCAGTGTCTCACCGTCCTCAGAGTGAAGAACTTCTTCCTAATTTCTAATCTAAATCTATTGTCTTCTAGTTTAAAACTATTGCACACTGTTTCATCACTACAAGCCCTTGTAAAAAGTCCCTCCACAGGTTTCTTGCATGCCCCCTTCAGTTACTGGAAGGCCTCAATAAGGTCCCTTCAGAGCCTTTTCTTCTCTAGGCTGAACAACCTCATTTCTCTCAGCCTATCTTCATAGGAGAGGTGTTCCAGCCTTCAAGCCCTCTCCTTGATTTGGAAATCTAAGATATAGAGCTCTACAGCGGGACAAGTTGCATCCTAAAGAGGATCTCTGAACAAACCATGTATGAATATGTGGATTTCTTTTCACTGATAAAGAGAAAATGCAGGCAAGATGATTAGTTCAAATGCAAGATTATTATGGTTTATGGCAGTGGAAAATCTCAGCTATCTCACCTATCAAGATAGGATATGTCTATGTAAAGTCCCACTGAAAATGAAATTCACAGCAGCCCATTTGTCAGAATCTACAGGTAAAAACTGCTTCATTATTCCTTATTGGGTTTTGTGTTTTTGGTTTTGGACGATGAGTGTGGTGTGTTTAAACAAAGCAATTGTAAGAACAGAGAACAATAGATATTTTATCAAGAACATCTGCGATAGAGATAAATTAGGAAGACTCTGAATGGTATGCAGAAACAATTTGTTAAATAGGATCAGAAATAATAAAATGCTAAAGTGGAAATCCTTTGTAGTTAATTTCCTACCAGATGCACCTATGGTTTAGAAAAGACAGTGATGAAAATGTTATTCATGAATTGTTTCTTTCAGACCTATCTTGTAGAGTCAGTTACAATCTGGAGACATAACTAGTATTTTTAGGAAAAGTTCCACAGATGTGAAGAACACTAATAATAACTGTGTGTACTTATGTTGCGTGTAACATATAAGAGTCACAAGCGCTTCATAAATACAGTGAAAGCTTTCAAAACCATGGTGAAGAATTTGTATAAAAGAACTAGGACTTCTTGTGGGTCAATCAGAAAAAAAGCATTAGGTTTCTCTGTTAATATTCAAAGTGATCCTTGAACAGTCTGAGGTTTGCATGGACTTCTAAGTAAAACTTTTGACCAGCAAAATCTTTGTTCCAAGGAACAGAGGTTGCTATTCTCTGAACAGCTTGTGATGTTGTGCAAATAACAACCATGGGTTTTTATTCAGGGTCCAAATTGAAGGTCAATATATTACTTATAATGTCCTCAAATTAACACACTTTTAAAAGTTTATATCCAACCAAAAGTGTGTATCAAAGGAGATCTGTCCAAAGAGGAAACTGGTTTACAGCACTTTCAAAAAAATTAAAGCTATGGAGTTGTCAGCTTTGCATCAGCCTCTCACTTAACTGGCTTTGTTGCTGGTTGTCTTTGAGGGCTCACTATATGAAACGTGGATGATCTGTATGCAGCTTGTGTTTGTTTTTCTTTGTTTGTTTGTTTGTTTTTTTTTTTCCTTAGTTAAAAAAAAAATCACAGTTTTCACAGGGGAAAAATGATTGCACAGTTTGATCAAGATATATTCTGAGTCTTGAGATGAACCTCAGAATAACCATTTTAGGAATTTGAAGCAACGCACACTGTTCAATAACAATAATAGGAAATGAGCTATTACACAATTATTTATTAAGTTATTCAATTTCACTCCTTTCCAAGTACATATTTATATGATTCTCACTCATGTATTGTCTGAGTGGCTTCCTGTAGTACAATAAGCAAAATGCTCACCATCTGTCAAATGTACCTCATTCTCAGCATAGAAAGAATGATATATGATTACTTAAGTGTTTTGTTTTGGCAACGTTTTGTTTTATTTGACTTTTAAAATATATTCTGCCGTATATTTATCTTAGAAAAAAATCATTTAGAGAAAAATAATCTTGGCCTTGGAATGAAACATGAGATTTCAGTTTTAGATCCTGAGAAAATGTTATTCCTAGAGTTGGTTTTTAAAAAGGTTTGAATCAAACTTTGTTGCTCCTGGCGAGAAGCTTAATGATGGTTTAAAAATCCTTATTGCACTTGTAAAGTTATCAACTGTAGTCCTTATTCAGGCACTTCAGATAATGTTTCAGATATTGTAAGTCTGGGCCATTAAAAACCTTGGGGATAGGATCAAAGCTTGTGAATATCTCTGACAAGGTGATGTCATGTGTTAGGAACCAGGTCTAACGTAATCCTTGCACAAGAAAGATACACACCTGTCAGACCATGATGTTTGATGACTTCATGCCAAAGTTTACTACATCATAAACATGAAGCGGGAACACGAGATTCAGCTATAAAAACCTGTCCCAGATTTCTCCAAAGAACACTGAGCATGACCCATCAGAAATTGTATGCGGTTTTTTTAACAAGTAGTCTGATCTTTTAAATTTAGTGCATGAGATGGGCTGTGAAGCCTTTTGGAGGCAGCTGTTACAGGTGATTGTACACTCCATGGGTCATCACTTCAGTCTTGAATAGGCAAAACCTTTAGAACTTAGCTATAGCTAGATTTTTTAATTGAAAATCTAGTTAGATGGGTGTTAAGAAATGAGGTGCATGCTTTCAACAGTGAGGAGCTAAGTAAACATGTTGCTTCTGCCTCTATGTTGTCTCTGTGAGGCTTTACCAGCTGACATACAGACTTACCAAGTTTCTCAGAACCACCTCAATACTGAGAGAGCTAAACAACAATCTGGCTAAAAGACATTGGGAAAGTTTGGGATTTTTTTACCTTCAAAAAAGAATGAGAGAGGTGTGGGGCTGTGAAGAAAGGGAGATGTTCCTACTTAAAAAAAAACATTCAGAAACAAGAACCTCTTCTGGAATGAATCAGAAAAGGACAAGAAGCAAATAAGAGAAATACAACTGCCAAAAATTGTATTTCGTTAGATCTCGGCGTGAAAAAAAAAAAAAAAAAATCAAAGTAAAGAGCAAAATAAATACTAATCCAAGACAAATGACAAGAGAATATGAAGTGATGAAGTGGGATCAATCATTCAGAAAGGTTGTGGCTGACAGAATACACTGTTGAATTGAGACCCCAAAATTGAACTCATACTTTGTTTATGTTTTAAAAGAGATTCGGTTGAAAATGAGCAATGACAAGATGTATGCAGAGGTGGTGGAGTGAAAGTAAAATTTGTCATAGTCAGGGTTAGAGTTAAATCTTAAAATATCCTTAAATCAGAAGGACTGGACAATATACATCATAGAATTCAAAGTAAAATGGAAGATGAAATTATAGGTCTGGTTCAAAGAGAGGTTTAGTAAAATATCTTAAAAAGGATAAGAAACATGGTATCTGTGCTTAAGAAAAAGAGACAAGGCTCTGAAGAAAAATAATCTGACTTCAATTAGCATATATAAGAAAGCAGAATATTGTGAAAGAGAAATTCTGGAAATTTCCTTCTTTTTTTTTTTTTTTTTTTTGTATAACCCCATAAAAAA
>VWZK01015891.1:0-128934 GCA_013396935.1 Baryphthengus martii
CAACAGCTAATTCACTTAATGGTTTGAAGTTGGGTGAAGTTTCCTGAATTTGTTGACAACTTTAGCCAAAGTAAATTACCAAAAATAGTATAGATAATCTTAGGAAAAGCAGAGTCCCTGCTCAGAAATGGAACATATGAAAGCTGCAATTTCTGACCAACAGGAAAAGTATATCTAAATTTTTTTTCAGAAATATTGCTTAACCCATCATTAAGTTCCTACAAGATCTTTTTATGTTTTGTTGAATCAGCACTTTCCGAGAGTAAAACACTGTCTGAAGATTCCTAACCATATGAGATCAGAGGTTGAACTCATAATTCATGCAATAACTGCCAGATCCTGTGAGATAGTCTTTTATTAGATAACTGATATATGTAAATGTAAATATCATAGATAACGTATGACAATCACATGCAGGATAAACAGTGGAAGTTATCAAATTGTTATCTATTTTCTTTTCTGATAAGTCAATCAAACAATTAAAGAAAAAGATAAAACAAAATAAAAATCAACCTCTAAACGTAAGTAGGGATCAAAACTGTTCCTGTTTAGAATTGTGGCCTGACTAGAGAAAGCATAATCCATCAATTAACACAGCAGTAACCATCTAGAGGCTTTTCTCTTCCCACAGAAAACACTAGCACTGCTCTCATGAAAGCTGTGGGATATCCATGTGCCAAATCTCTGTAGGGAAATGAGATATTCTGCTTATGATAACTGAGGCTTTTTTTACCTGGATTTTTGGCATTTTCTTTGATAGCTAAAAATACCCAAATACTTAAGTGCCACTGGATGATTCAAACTAAAGAAAGTATCTACTACTCTTCTGCCAAAAGTTTTTTCCCTCAGCCCTCTCAGAATCAGCAGAACCAGACCAGTGTTCACTCTGTTGCCTCACTTTCCAGTGTTCATAAAACTCACATTACTGTCAGGCTAAGACCCATGGAACATTAGACATTTGCACATATCTGCTTCTACTCACTCTGCAAAGGGGGGTAAACTGGATCACAGAATCATAGAATGTTAGGGGTTGGAAGGGACATCAAAAGAACATTGAGTCCAACCTCCCTGCCAGTGCAGGAACCTAGAGTAGGTAATAATTTTTTTAATCTCTCTGCAACAAATCGTGGAAGCCTCCTTATCCATCCAAGAAAAACAGTGCGTCATACAGAGATATGACAACACTATTTCAATATTCAAATACAATTAGACTGTGATTTAGGTTAAATAAATGCCAAATCAAGGTTAATATTCAGGGGGAAAAAAGTCCCCTTGAAGGAATTTCAGGATCTGCTACAATTTCTCCTCCAATGTGCTTAAAATTTGGTGGCATACCTTTGGACAAATCTGTATTGCAGTAAAGCATAAATCTAGTATCAATACATCCTGCTTTCTCTAAAACAGACGTCTCTATATGAACAATTCTTTTGAACACTTCCACTGAAGACATCTTCAGCTTCAAAGAACAAACCACTGACCTGAGTCAGTGCGGAAAATCTGAAGGATTTATTATACAAGCCTGCATAGCAGCCTTAAGTAGATACGAAAACCCTTTTTTCTGGAAGCCAAAAAAAAATTTAAATCTTATATGATGAAAATCTCTATGTCTGAAATTTACAGGTGTGGAACATACCTTGTATTCTGTGTTTTGCAGCTGAGAGAAAGCTTGTCAGTTTTATGGTACTGCTTCTCTCCTACAGCTCTGCATGCTGCTAAGTAAAATCAAAGAAGGATTTTCTCTGGCATCAGGAAACAAGTGTAAGATTTCAGAGCTATGTGTGTCCCATAGACACCTACTTTTTAGGTCTTGCCTTGGTTTAGTCTTATACCCGCCAATTAGTTCTACTGTTATTTTTAGAGAAGTGGTTGAAACATTTCTTTTATGATATCTTTCAGCATAAAATTATTTTCTTCTAAATGTCTATGGGAAATATTTACAACTTTTTAGACAAAATCTCTATTATTATCACTTTCTGCATGGAGAAGAAAGGAGGATTTTAAAATTAAAATATCTCAAATAGTTTTAATCTTTCAAAAGAATAGATAGAAATACCTGGCTTGTTTCATACACAGAAAGCAAAAAAGGGCCAGAGGAGAACTGGAAAAAGTTGACCAAAAAGCTAGCAGTGTTTCACTTGAAATCCAAAAAAAATAATATTTTGACCATCTATTTTCATAGCATCCCCAGTGGCATCTGAAATACAGACATCTGCGGCAAACATTCCTCTTTAATTATGTCTTCAGTTGTTTTTAACTAGACCAACTTATCTCAGACATTCAGACGCACGCTAAAGGCTTTCCATCTTAGATCTTTACTCACATCCACACCTCAAGGGCACTGGAACACCTTCTGTGTTTTTAATGCACTTACAGTGGTAATGCTGCTGTGGGGCAGGGAAAACTTCCTGTGTCTTTCGGTAACTGGTTTCTAGTCAAGATTTTAAAGCAAAAAGTAGATGCTAAGAGAAGAAGGTAAAGGAACGTAGCATAAGCAAGTGGATGCAAAGTTGAATACGTTCTTGTTACACGATACTCCAAATTAGTTACGAAATAAGATAATTGTCTGGTTTTGATAATGGCAAATCTAGACAAAATTTTGTTTTCTACAAAGTTAAAGATGAATCTGCAGTAATTGAAATCTCTGTTCCTAAGCACTCTCAGCAGCAGTTTTTCCACCTACAGTCAGTGTCCTTTATCTCCTCTAATGAATTACAGAACTTTGTTCCATCTTTCATGGCCCTTCCAACTCATATCCCCACCCTTTCACTCTCAGGAATCCTGCTGACCATGTATGCTTCCTGAGCTCTACAGATTCCCTTATCAATTTTCTGTATTTCAGAACTTATAATGTTAAATTATTTCCACATTTTTTTCCTATAGGAGGAGATTTTTATATATATACGTGTACGTATTTGTAGCTATAAATCACTTAGAGCGAATGAGTTCTTAAAAGACTGGAAGTCCATGCCACCTGGGGAAGGAGTATCTGATGATTCAAAAATCGCAAGGAGCTATCCTAATATGAATGGCTGAGAAATTTTTGTCCAATTCATTTATTATCTAGTGAACATCATAAGCATTGTTTGTATTTAACATTGATTGCACATTGATATGCATAAACAAAGAAAGCTAGCTGCTTTATTTCATATGTAATCTGCACAGCTTTTAATACATATGTAAAAATAAGAATGTTATTTTAGAAGCTTTCTATTGAAAATTGGAAAATATTCCCTACTGTGTTCTGTATCTTGAGGATACAAGAAGATTAAACAAATTTGTATGCCACAAGTATGTATCCAGACCACTGTTTTTTGATCAGGGAAGTCAAATAAATTAAATTCACTTCAAAAAGATAGTCTTATTTTCATCATTTTCACAAAATTCAATGACTTGTAAAAGAAGCTGAAGTTTTAAAGACTTAGAAAAATAGATAAGTTTGGTATAAAACCACAAAGTACAAGAATCCAAAGTCCAGTTTGAATAATGATGAATAGTAGTCAGAAGACACAGCTGGTAATTGTTTCAGACTTTATGGAAGCAATTTTTCATGTACAGACAAGCTTTTGGTTAGGATCACTTCGCAATAAAGTCGGATTGCAGGCGCAATAGGAAAATCACAAGCTAGATGAACATTTTGCGAAGCATGAACTAGATGGGGCAAAAATAGGTATGGAATGTTAATAATGATCTCTCAATGAATTACCGATGGTGGAGCATGATGACAAGTTAGAACTTAATAGCAGCAAGTAGTTATTCCTGAGTTGCTAACCAGGTTATATGTAGTCAGGGAAAGAGGATAAAAAGTAAGAGAAAATCTTTAAAAAGCAGATTTAGAGACTTTGTTGGCATTTAATTCTCAGAAGAGTTGTTTGTTTGTATCTCTATATGAAAGAGAGAATGCTTTAATATCCCGCACGTTTACAGAGACAAAGCAGCATGATGTGGTTGTCAGGCGGTCCGCCCAATCTCTTGGTGTCTTTCTTGTAAATACTTTGATTGTTTAATGTACTTAGAACCCTTTTCCCAGCAGCAGTGAGAACACAGAAGTTAACTTGTCTACAGCTGGTATGCAGTTTTTGTTGATCTCCTTTACAACTACCCAATGCTTCCCCCAAATCTTTTCAAAGCAAGCTTTTCTTCCCTGTCCTACTTAACACAGGTGTCCTAAAGCCTACCGTTTAGTAAAGCACTTAAAGACTTAATAAAAAATCAATTAAATGCTCACCCTGAATTTTAATAGGCTCTGTGTCAGACTCCTCACTTGTTGTTCACTTAAAAAACATGAGTAATCCTACTGATTTCAGCCAGGTAACTTTCATTATGCCCTTAACACAGTTGCTTAAATAAAGTCTCAGTCTTATCATGTGCCTATTGATTGCTGAAAACTGACAGAACTTTACCCCATGAAAGACAAATATCTATCTTCAGCACAAATCTACCATTTTAACTAAAGTATTACCATTTAAAACCCGTTTTTATAAAGGAGACATCTGAAACTTCTGCAAATGTCAGATACATTTATTTTATGTGATATATTTAAATCTGCTATATTTAAATGGAGATAACTACTCTGTATCATTTAAGCACTGAGGAAGAGAATAAATTAGTTTTGTCTTTCTTGCACTTTGAAGTGGGGGATAACAGACAAGTGTAATCTATTCATCGTGTATCTTCTTCCAACTGCCTGAACTACTGATCCTCTTCTGAAGCAACTGCTGAACTACTGGAGTTTACAGCCTGGTATGATAAGTCAACCAGACCAGAGACCGTTTTACTAGCAGATGTCCATGCAGAAGTGGTAGAGTTTAGCTGAAGGTGGTAATTTTGCCCACCAGCTCAATATGAATCATTCTGTCAACTTCACATAATCAATTTTATAGCATTATGTGAACGGAAGTAAAGGTATCTATTTTCTTCTGCAGACAACTACATGGAGAATGAGAACAATCATTTCTACCATTAAACCAGTAATAACTTTTGTAAGCATGCATATATTCTCTGACATTACTAAGGACAATTATTTAGTATTTTACTGCAAGTCTTGTGGACTAGAACGTGTAGTGGAAAACAAGCTATGCTGTGCTTCTCTGTGTGTTGAGAGTAAGAGACATACCTAGCTCAACCATTATCAGCTTTCTCTAGGATTAGGTGAACAGCTCTTCTGGAGACTTAGAGGCTTTCAGAATCGCAATAAAACAAAATGTTAAAATACCTAAATCCTTTATGAGAGCCTTTCTTCATATAACTCAGTTTATATTACATTGATGTTAGAGAAACACCAAGGGTCCTCAGGCAAGACTGGAAGAGATTGCTGTCTCATCACAAATAATAGGGGATATGTGATAATAGGGGATATGTTCACATGTCTGTGTGTATGTGCATGTGTGTGTGAGAGAGAGAGACAGAAACTGGCACACTGATTTTCCCAAGTGGTGTATACACATATTTTTTAAATACATGTAATACATATATTCATATGGAGGTGTGTATGTGCATTGGATCAATAGCAAAATTTGGAAGGAGACATTCAGGCTCCTAAGGCTTTCAATACAGAGTTCTCTTGTAATTTCCGTTCTTGTTTAACTCATACCTTTTTTCTTTAATACATTTATTACATTATCATTTAAACACCAAAACAGAAAGAGGGAGAAACTTTTTGCCAGTAAGAGATCATGTTGAATCTGTATTCAATAACGTCTTTCAGGAATGTACAAAAGATTACACAGCACATAAGACTAAACTGTTGTAGTTAGACAAAACAGAATCCAGGAGTCAAGTTAGCCTCTGTGTTGCTGAGAACTTTAAATGTTTGTCACAGAAGAAATAAAAATGTAGTTTTTTGCTGTGGAAAAAAAAGAGACTTGATGGAAACAACTGAGAGAAGCTAAATCACAATCCATTGAAAAGTTTAAAGTATTTGATGGTATTGACCCTATTTTTGTTATTCCCCATGTACACACAAGTATTTTGACACTTGGCACAGAGCAGTTTCATTGCTGGTCCTACCAGCAGTGAGACTGATGATCAACTGGAGAGAAAGTCTAAATATCCAGCCATCACAAAAATCCCTCCAGATTGCAGTTCATGTACATCAATTAGTGATTTACAGATAGACTGAAGGTCAGAACTAACAACTGGGTGCTCTAGTCTGAACTCTTATATATCACATACTATAAGAACTTACCCAGATACCCTTGAATGGAGGTCCATAGCTTGGATTGACTGATTCTCTCTGTGCACACAATCTATCTGAACTGACAGAAATGTAATTTACAAGGCAGAACCAATTAAAACTTCCTTTGCTATCAATACTAATTTGCCAAAATATGTCAAACACTGTTTACATTGGTATTTCTATGAGATGCAAAGATTTGTGGTGAACTGCTCAACCTTTACAGTCTGTGCAGAGGATATCTTGTAGAATTTCTGCTGCAGTGTTTTGTGGGACAATTCATAGATTCATAGAAAAAAATGAAGAGACCTTTTAAAATCAAATCCAACCATTAATCTAGCACAACTCACACTGATTTTTATTTTTTTTTAATTCAAACTTGTGCAGTGGCTTCCTCAGAGAGAGATCTGAATGCATTACAGATATTACAAGAGAATACTCGACAGGAAGATCAAGGACAAAATATTAAAGACCGATGTGACAGTATCAGATGCTTCCCTACCCTTACAGGTACATAACTCTTTCTGGAGCAGGAGGCCTATTGCAGAATGATGTAACCATACCATCTTGAAGGAGAGGGTACCAGAACTACCATATGAGGGACTGGAGATTTACAGAGCTATATAAAGAGTCTGTCCTAACTTTGTGTACCTCAAGTACAGAACTAAGGTCCAAGACCAAAATTAAAGCTATTTGCTCTTTTTCATCATACTGATGAACTGTGGGTCTCTAACAATTACATCAAGATGACCAGTCCACTGGCAAGCTTCAGGCTCTTCGTGCCATTATCAAAGTTATTTCCTCAAGGGTTTTGCGAACAAAAAATGTACTTCAAATGGTAACTGGCTTTCAGAAAATGGGATTGCTAGTGGTACATCTACTTATTCCTAAGGCCACCATATTTATTGTGCATGCTGAGAAAAAATGCATCGTGACTGCTCAGCAGACCCAGTGGTTTCCAAAAACAATAGATCAGTGGAGAAGTATGACACAACAATCCAGTACATATACAGCACATGCTGCGTTTCCCAGTCACAATGGATTAATTATATACACACAGCAAAGAAGATTTAGTACTTCTGCATCACAGGCAGTCTGCATGCATATGGTAAATCTGGTGCTTGAAAATGTATCATGCCTTTGCAAAATGTCTTCTACATATGATTAATAGTAATATGATGGGAGAAGGATAATGAGGAGCAAGGAAACTAAGGAAAATAAATGAGTAAATGCCACTATAGGAACAATCAACCTAGCTTGTCACTAGCTTCAACAAGTGAAGATCTCTGACTGAATTATTGTGTTCATAGTCTTCATGTGGTCTGTTGTCTGGAGTATGCCTTTGGTTGTCACTTACAGTGGACAAGCACAAGCTGTTTGGTACAGTGAGTAAAGTGCAGGGCAGGTTTTAGACATTACAATTCCTATGCTTAGGCAAGCAGAGACCCTTTACATTTACAGTCACATTGGTAGGGATGGGAAGAAGCAAGCTTCTTTATTTTGAGGAACGCCTCTTTCTTGTCATAGTTTCTGAAAGCAAACCTAGCACCATGGAACAATTCAGAAAATTCAATGGAAAGCTAGCCTGGAAAAGCTGAAGGCCAGAGAGACCTTTTTCCACATCACTGGATGCAGACAAACAGACAAAAAAACAGACACTGTCCTCCTGCTAACACAACATCTCTGAATCTAAGGACTTTCTCTTTGTGCATTTCTGAAGCATTCTCATATGAAAAGAACCTAGACATTTGTGATGCTTTAGCCAACATGCTCAACTAGAGACTACTTCCGTCTTCAGTACAGGGTCTCAGGGTCAAAGGGAAAAGGAATGACATATGTTTACATTCACAGAGTCTCAAGTATCTTACTGATTTGACATGCATATGGATTGCACATTACCACCGGATTTGTTTTACAGATACAGGTTTTTCAAGCTCCTGGGATTGAAAGATTGTTAATCTTTCTGGAGAATTAAATACTTGCTTAATTTCAGAGACTGCTTTGATAATGATTGTGTCAAATAAAGTATTAATTTAAATGTAAATGACAGTAGGTTTGTGTTTGGGTATATAGAATGCCATATAATTGACTGATGTAGATTGCTTGCTGGTTTGTAATACATCAATAAACTGGTTTGTAGAACAGGAAGGGAGGAACTGGAACTGTAGAACTGGAAGCTTTTGAGGAAGGCAAACACAGTATTATTGACTTAGCATTTACACTGGGAAGTAAAGGCAGAATAACACCATTAGACCATTCAACCGCTGGTGACAAAGACTGTCTTTTTTATGGGATTACACAAGGTTCAATCAGTAAAATTCAACACCAACAAAAAAGTCCAAATCTGAAACTCTGAATATCCACAAATAACCTCAGTAGTGCACTTCTACTGTCTCTTTATGTCTACATATCCTGGAGTTATAAAAGGTCAAACAAAAAGGAAATATCTATATCCACAGTTGCTTATAAAATGGCTTTCCTCAAGAAACACAGACAGTTCCTGGTGCTGGATGCCTATGCTGGAATTACACAACTTCTTCAGGTTCAGAGATTCTTCTTTTTTTGTAGGATACTGCCAAAACATTATACCCACTAGTTGTGCACAGGGCTCAGTAGCTACCATCAAAGCTTTAAAGGATCAGCAGGCTGCCTAAGGACAAACTGAATGTAGAGACAGGATGAACAGATATAGTATCTGAGCTCACAAAACCCTTTTTCAGTTCTCTGATCAGTTTCAACTGATGTTCTCATTTCCTTTCCTATCTATCTGCAATGTCTCCTCAAATCGGCTATTCCCTCTTTAAGAATGTTAGCTATAACCTTCTTTTCTCCTTTTGATGACTCTGTCTCCAAATCTTTAAAAATTTGCAAGAATGTTCACCATCACATTTTAGTCTCATAAGATATGAGGCTAAGATATTCTTAACGTATTCCAAAAGGTCACCAGGACAATGAGGCCATGATTTGCAATGTTTGTATTTTCCTATATTATATGCTAGCTGACTTTTTATAGGTTTTAGATGCACAATATCAGATGTCTGCATGTTATAAGACATATTTTTTACTTATATCTCATCTAATAGAAATATCTGATGAAATTTTGTTCTGAGTTCACTGTGGCTGGAAGCACAGTTGTCCCAGTCATATTTTGACACACCCTGTAAAAACGTTCCCATTAGAAAACTAATTTTTTTTCCTCATGCAATCTCAGTGCTTAGTGCCTTACTGGTAAGCACCTTACACACCCCTCTGCTTAGCAGGTCAAGCTCATCACCAACAACCTTTTGTGTGACAACAAGGTTATGTGAGCTCTTCAGCACACTCCCTGAACTATCCGTCAGTAAAGACAACTTTAGGTGGCTTAGAATTACAGCAACTATTTCTGCCACCATTGCCAAATTTGTGACTTCATCATCAAAAACCTTTACTTATTTTCTATCCACCACTTCCACACATCAGAAACATCTTCAGATTGGTAAAAAGATAAGGATTTAAATACTATGCAATAAAAGGCAATATCTGCTTCCAAGAAGTAATGGCCTTGGTACAAAGGAGCTGGAAATTGCAGTCTTTATATCAGAGTATAAGGTATCAGAGTGCTTGTTATGAGAAATACCAAAAGGAATAGCAATAACTGAGTGCTCTAGTCAAAGATATGAGCCCAAAAATTACATACATGTACAAAGTATATATATATATATTTGCACATTTCAAAAGAAGGTCTCTACATTGCTTCTCTTGATAAATTATTCAAAAGGTGATGAACATTGCCATTATGTCCTCCATAGTTTATAAGGACAACCCTAGAAAATACTTGGTCATCTTCTTATAGTATATCACCCTCTTGTCTCTAAATACAGAACAAGAATAGTGATTGAACACTTCTGCCCTTTGAATGTTATAATTAACTAGAATTTTCTTTATTCTTCTAGGGTTTTCTTCATCCTCCACATCTTTGTCTTCAGTCCTATAAGCCATGTGGGTTATTTTCCTTAAGTCCTTAGTTTTCTGTAGCCAAAGTCAGTACTGTATAATATGAAAAGTATTTATATAGTTGCTCTATTTCTTTCATTATATCTTTAAACATCTGCTGCTTATCAGTGGAAGAGCACTGGACTATATGAGCTTTCATATGAATCAGAACAACCATTTTTATTTTCTGTTACATTCCTCACAATTTTGTGCATATCAAAACTACTAAATTACAATGTCTCTGTTTATTTCCCCTATTTCTGGTTGTGGTACATGGATTTATATTCAAATTGCTGTCTTCATCCTCATTTTATGAATAGTATTATTGCTATATCTGTCCACTTTCTTATGGAATTGTGGCTTCTACAGGAGCTACAAGATAATACAGGAATTTTTCATTGCTTCTACAAATGTTCCCCATTTCAAGTAGTTCGAAGTTTTCAATGGTATCAATCTGTAAATTTTCATATCCAAGAGATCAATTAAAATTAACTGTTAGTGGGAGGGACTATGTAAATCTGCTGATTCTGCTACAGTCCTTTTAGATCTCCCAGATTTGACTTAAGGGTGGGAACGTTCATTGCTGCCTGGAGCACTGCACAGGCACAAGCATAATCCCTCCTTCCTCTAAAATCCACCCACTTGAAAGGGAATTGGTCTAGTCTTCTATTCTAATTGCTCCTTGACAAAATGTTTTCAGAGCTCTCACAGTGACATTCAACAGACTTAGACTGCTAAGTTCTGATGCAAGAACTCACAAACATACTGTTTGCAGCACACCTACAGAACCTTTTTCTTCAAATTCCATTGTTAAAAGCACAGATGACAGCAGTCAGGCTTGTGATGTTTTGTGAAGGGCCTGAATATGCAATTTATACAAGATAAGTCTCAGTCAGAATGAGATGGGTGCTTTGTATATTTCCATTTTTGTATTTGTCCCATTGTACTTTGACTCCCAAGTGAGATATGGGAACACTACTGCAATAATAAGAGTGAGCTGGTTTGGATGCACACACAGGTTTGTTGACTAATTGCTTTTATTTCACCTCTTTTCCCTTCAGTTTCTGTGTGAACCAACATTTCTAAGTATGTCACCATTGTCAGGTGCTGCTTTCAGCCGTTAAAGATATAAAAGTTAAAGGCAGGAGAAGCAGTCTTTCTCCATTCTAAAAGTCTTTCCACAATTGTTTCATCCTTCCAGTCTGGACCTAAAACACTAGTCAAGGAAGCAAGACCCAGAATCAGTTCTTCCCACAGCCTATGGGGAAATAAGACATCTGCTAAGAGGGTGCCCTAACTGCCCGCTATGATATCTGAGTTAAAGAGTCTCCATTGTTCTTATTTAAGCTGTGTCACACAGAAAAAAAAACAACACAATATGATTCACTGGGCCAGAGTGGTCTGACGTTTGTATAAATATAGGGCACTATTTCTTTTTCTAGATGTCCTTTAAAAGTAACCAGATGCAATCACATTTTGCATGGGGGCCTTGTCCTAGTGGCAGGTGTGCAATTTGTTCTGCAAACAAGCCCAATGGATAATTTCTGGATTATGATTACCCGTGAGTTTGAACAAAGCACTGGGATGGTTCTGGATGTGCACAGAGGCGCAATTGTAGTTCCAGTAACAAAGTGAAGGGTTTGTAGATTTCAGTGCTCCAAGGATAGGCAGCAGCTGAAAAGGCAATGTGGATTTATTTTTGTTTCCCTGGTTTGGGGCTCTGGCACATGCAAATCTCACTTCAGAACCCGGGGGACAGGATTTGAACTGCCTTATTTGAAGAGTAGGTTGGATTTAGGTGCCTAAATCCAGAATGGCAGTTCAGCAAGTCTCATGTCTCATATACCAGTGAAAGTTAGTGGGACAAGTCTCAAGGCTACAGAATACATCACCACATGCAGTAATCACAGCTGATAGCACTTCAGGAAACTGTGAGAAGGCAGTAAGTGTGGGCCACTAGGCAGGCTGAGAGATGTGAGGGGAAAGTCATTTTGGATACACAGTCTCATCACTTTGACTTTTGTTCTTTCCTTTCATTAAATTAATGTGAATGTTTTGTTTTATTACAGACCTTATCTGTGTCATATATTTATCTACATGCCCCTTTTTGCTCTTCTCTAATTTGCATTCACTCATCTAGTAATATAATAACTGCCTTTTACAGTGCTGGCACAGGTTTTTTTCTTTCTTAGAAAACTTTATAATGGCCTTCTTCATTTCCATTTTAAAGCCTGCAAGATTTTTTAAAGAAAAAATTATGACTCATCAGCAAAATGTCTTTGCAGCTCTGGGATACTGCCAAGAGATCCACTTCCAAGGACTGAGTGAGGGTTTAGTTCCACAAAACTTGTAAACTTTTAAAGCTCTGAATGCATTACAAGATTTCGTGCTTTGAGGAGGAAAAAGAACACATTAATACCATTCCTTGGACAAACATATTGATGGAAAAGTGCAAAAGCAACACATGATTTTACAACACATTCAACCTCTCCAGCATCATTAAAATAGCATCAAGTTAGACTGCAAATATAGAGGGTCCAGTGACAAAAATGAAACCAGAATCTATTAGTATTCTTACAGTACCAGAAGAATACCACCGAGCACAATTTACATCATCAGCATTAACCAAAATTTGTGCTAGCCCACCGGAGTGTATTATGTGAGTGAAGTGCTCCATCTGCTGAGTGCCGCAGCAGGCGAGCCAGGCACTTAGTGCTATGTGTTCAGACACTCCTCAGGGCTCTAGCACTTTTTATTAGCTGCGTTTGCAAGCACCAGAACTGCAAGTGCTCCAAGTCACGTGATACTTAACCAAAAATCAAAGCCAAAAAAAAGAAGACACAGATTATAGGGTTGTTTGCCTTGTGCAGTGAGTTCCTGCAATGCTTTGCACTTAGCAAACAGGGTGCTTGGGAATATCTGTATGCCTGAGATAGTTTTACACCAGCGTTTTCATCGTGATGTTAATGTGCCGTGATTTGAAGGCACTTACATGCAGGAAACTATTTTCCCGCTAGATGTCAGTGCGCCATCCAGCACATCAGGTGTGCAATGATCCAAAACTCAACCAGTACTTGAGCTTCGTTAAGGTTCAGAAGGCTGTGTACTTGAAATTTTTGTTTGTTTGTTTTCTACAGTTCTCTGCATTTAAATCTAATGTACATTTAGATCTAATATATAGTTAGATCTAATGTATATTTGTCTTGGTTAGTTCTGAGATTCCTATTTCTACATTAATAATTTCTGAACTAGCAACTTTTCCTTTTATAACAGCAGGTTCTGCTGCATTGTCCCATTTGGACTGGCCTTGGTTACCTTTAAAACACACTGATTTGGTGTGTATAGAAGAAGGAGATCCTTTCACCTTTTCAGTATAAACTGTCGGTTCCATTAAAAAAAAAAAAAACAACTCTCAAATACATAACTGAAGCATCAAATACTTAAGTAAATAGTTCATTCCATTAAAGTTAAAACTATGTTAAAATAACAGCATTTCATATTGGACATAAAAAATGTATTTTGTGTTTTGTGATCCTATTAAGGCTCGGTAAACATGACCTATTTGTTTTAATAAGGCCAGAACTGGCATATGTCAGCTGGGTAATCCTGTTTTCTAAGATTTTTTGTTTGTTAGACTAGGCAATGACTAAAACATGTGCTGAGCAAGTAGTTGACACTGCTGAAGACTCATTTTTCTAGTTTATGAGAAAGAATTGAGACTTCGAAAACAGTTGATGTATTTTGTTCATGAGCCTAGGTAAAGAAGAGTTTATGTTTACAAAGTCTTGCTGCTTTTCTGTTTTCCTTTGTTGTAGTTCCCCTTCTAACTTGAATAAATTCACACAAGACAGACCTCTAACAACTACTCTGTCTTTTGAGAACACAAAGGGATCAGAAATGCACAGGATGCCAGATAATACACATGGCAGAGGATTCACTTACAAGTCACAATGACTAAAAGGACTGGAGCAGGAAAACTGAAACAGGGGACTCCAGACATAGATAGGAATCACCTGAGAATTTTGACAGGATCCCAGAGAAACCTCCTCCACTTCAGTCTCCCACCTTCTTGTCAGGCCACCTGTCTGCAAAACACCAAAGTCTTTCAGTTTCCCACTGTGAGTACAGCAAGGCTTCACTGACATGACAGAGCTGATGCGTTGCCTCCTGCTGAGCAAATTCTGATCAGGTTGCTACAACTGTCCAGCAACTTCAATAAAAATTAATTGAGTAGAATTGACCTGCTGCACTAAGAGTTCTTGCTGGGCCTGTTATAATATTGAAATGAGAGGTCTGAGGTTACCTGTATACCATAAACATCTCAACTGGAATACTGAAGATAGAGGAGGTAGCCAAGATTTGAACTGATCATTGACAGGAAGAAGTTGTCAGAGAACAATGATAGGCAAGCCCCATAGAGACAGCTGCCTATGCTATCGTGCGTTCTACTCATGGTTGATACGCAATAAATCAGATACAGGGAGAAAGCACTGCAGAACAGCCTGGCTGGAAATCTAGGACTCTTACTTTTCTCCTTTTCAACAGATTGTACTTCATCCCCTCTCCCTCTCACCCAGACGTTACCAGCTTCCAATAGGCTTGAACTCCTCTCTCCTGTGTCTGCACATCCCAAAAGCGTGCAAGCTGTCACTTCCAAATGGCTTAGCTGGATAACCAGGAGGCTTCTTCATCCGCACCAGAGAGTTTGTGTGGGTAGCCGGCTGGTCTGTCTTCCTAGTTAGGCTATGGAAAAGAGTGGGAATATCAGAAATGCTTAGCAACACAGGAAAGATTTGTGCATTACTTGTCCATCCTGAAAGTGATCGCCTCTCCATGTTATCCTTATAGATTCAGCAGCGAGATCCAAATAGCTGTATTGGCTCTTGATACCAATGAAGAAATTGTTCTGGGGCCAAATAAACCAAGAATATAGCACAGTATAGTGAATTTACCACAACGAAATAACTTATTGAAAAATACTCAGAAATTCTCTTGGAGAGCAGCAGTACAAACCTGAAGGAAACATGGATTACATCTTAGCAGAAGCTCAGGCTCATTTTTAACTCGGATTTTAACAATTAAACTGAAGGACTCCTGGATTTTTTTACCTTTTTATCCTTGGATAACTTAGGCTGAATACTGAGATGACACCCTTTTTAATAATTCCAGAAAAATAAAGCAAGCTAAGGTCAGATTCCAGGGCATTAAGAAGCAATGATTTGGAGCTAAGCTTGAATGAAGAGGAAATAAGTTTAGGCTCTGACAAGCTGTATGTTTAATACAGATTCACTATATACTGAAGAAATTCAGAAGTCTTCTATAACCAGTGTGACTGGGAATGTGTGTGCTGAAACTGAAACAGCACACGAGTGTATGGAAGTTAGTTATTGATATGATTTGTCTACTTTGTATTTGGAGAGAGGTGAAATGGAGAGAGTACAAATGTAGTATGAAAAAACTAAACAGTTACAAGAAAGTTTCTGAAGAACAGTGAGTGTGAATCCATTCAAGTTTAAAACACCTAAGGTTATGTGTCCACATTTAGTTATCTATATGTGTTCAATTGCCTAAAATCACATCATAATCTGCAGATAAATTATCACCATCACTTAACAGTAATTAGGGAGAAATTCATTTGACCACTTGAATCGTATCTTGAGATTAAATCCCATTCAACGAGCTCAGGAAAAAGTGGCATTTGTTGATAGCAATCAAAACCCATCTCAGCTTACATAGTATCTCCAAGGACCAGGACCTCACAGCAGTGTAAACGCAATAGAAATCATCATTCCTGAGAAAATACAAAGCATATTCTTTGCCTCTCTCTCAGTAACAAAAGTCCCATGACAGGAGGAAAAAAAAAATACACAATCATTCCTAAAGGGATCTGAAAAGTTGGTGATATTCCCAGACAACAGAGATACCCTATCCAGAGGCATCGTTGTATGGACGTGAGTGCATTGGCGCACAGTGTCCCAAGGGATGCTCTTGAGACAAGAAGACCTTCAAAATCATGAAGGCCAGCTCCTATCTGAAGAATGTAGAACTTGCTTCAAATCCCACAGAAATCAATAATAATTCTTCCATGGGTTTGACATGTCACTGCTGGCATTGTCCTGTTCCTCCGCTCTTCACCCTGTCTTCTCCCTGCCTCAGCTGCACCCACCCACTCACACCTCTCCAAAAAGAACAGGAAAAACAAGGCTGCATGAATTTTCAAACTCAAACTTTGCACAGGGAACTCAGATATTTAATATGAATCTTACAGTCATCGCTCCCAACTTCAATGGCCATCTGGAGAAATGTTTTGAAGCTCACTGATACGCTGAAGAAGTAGACCTGATTGAGAAATAATGGTCAACAGCTGCCAAAGGGGAGAGGGATGGGAGCTGAAAGTTTTCACCAAGGGGTTCTGCACTGCTCCACAGTGCTACTAGCAAGTAAAAATATCTCAGGACCTACTGAACATGCCCAGTTTGCATTTCATAAATTAAAACATATCAGCTGTTTCTTAACATTTTATTTTCAGTCTTGTTTTGGTCGTAATTTGGCCTAAGGACTACATCTGTGATGAATTCCTTGTAACAGGACCTTGCCATTTGGACTACAGTTGTCATCAAAATATTCTAGTTTTCTCACACAGGCTGAGAGAAATATATTTTAAAAGATATTATATCACTCAAAAATTCATTTAAAAAATCAGTATTTCTTGTGGAGCTGAAAACTAGTCTATATTGAAATTCAGTTTCTACTTTGCTTTGCTGGAATTGTCTATATGTCTGTGTGCATATATATAAAAATAAGCACACCAACAATATGTATAGGCAATAAAAATATCTGTGTAATGTAATTTTCCAAAATGCAGCCACTCTCTAGTATGCTCTTTTTAGTATTACATAGTAGCTTGAAGACAGCTCCAAGTGTTTGTTTTGAAGAATTTTTGTCTCAGATCTGATTTTTATTTAAATTTTGAGAATAAGTGTTGCTATTACTGGGCACCTATATGCTTGGTACTACAAATGGTAATAGCACAGGTGCAAAGGTCTGCAAAAGAGGTTTTAAAAAACCACATTGAAAAGTCCTGTCTCTCCTCTGAACACCTCTGTCCCTCTCACAGCCCTGAATTGGGCCACACACGTACCAATCTGCCCTGACTGCTGTGGATGGTGACCTGCCAAGGCCAACACCTGGGGAAGAGCTGCACTTCTCAGAGCTGCAGCCAAGGTCTGCTTTGGACAAGGAGCTGCAGGAGACAGAGAAAGTTGAATGAAATGGAGGTGAACAAGCAAGAACATCATCACAACTGAGCGTCTATTAGGTTTCAGGAAGGCTGCCCTTGGGGAAAACAAATCACTGAGGTTGTCAGGAAATCAAAAGAGAGCAATAAAGCTAAACAGGGATGGTTGTGACGTTACTGTCCACCATATCACAGGCCAAAGTCACCCATTGTGGTGTTCCCATCAGCTGTGATCATACTGACACAAACTTGGGAGCCATGGCCACTGTGAAATGTGAGGGTGAAGCCATTCCCTCTCCTGTGTGCAGAAAAACACCCTGTTTTCCAGCTTTATTATGATTTCCCCCTCAACCTGTGTTTTTCCTGAATATTTGTGCCACAAGAGACTCAAAAAATGTTTTTGATAAACGCTTCTTGTGGCAGTGGCATCTGTTTTGGGTGCAGGTGCGGAGGCGCTGGCAGCAGCAGGCTGCAGGGGTGAGAAAGAAGCTAATACATGGGAAGATGACATGCACCTCAGGCACACTTATCTGAGAAGTGGAAAGCCCAGGTACAGAGTTTTCCTCCTTTGCTGTCTTCAACTCCTCAGCTAAATTGTATCGGCACGTTCCCATGGTTTACACTCATGTTCACACTTTCTCACCCCTTTCCCTTCTTCATTGGTTCATTTTACTGCCTCTAAGCAGTCACCTCTCATGATATTTAAATCACTGATTTTTCTCAGTTTCTCACTGTCCAGCGAGACCTGGACAGGCTGGAGAGCTGGGCAGAGAAAAACTTAATGAAATATAACAAGGGCAAGTGTAGGGTGTTGCATCTGGGCAGGAACAACCCCAGGTTCCAGTATAGGCTGGGGACAGACCTGTTGGAGTGCAGTGTAGGGGAAAGGGATCTGGGAGTCCTGGTGGACAGCAGGATGACCATGAGCCAGCACTGTGCCCTTGTGGCCAGGAAGGCCAATGGCATCCTGGGGTGCATTAGGAGGGGTGTGGTTAGTAGGTCGAGAGAGGTTCTCCTCCCCCTCTACTCTGCCTTAGTGAGGCCACATCTGGAATATTGTGTCCAGTTCTGGGCCCCACAGTTCAAGAAGGATAGGGAACTGCTAGAGAGAGTCCAGCACAGAGCCACNGACATTATTGGCAAATATTTAACATTTTGTTACACTTTATTTTTATTACAGGTCCCAGAGCAGGAATTAAGTAGGCACACCTTCAGAGCTGCACACTTAGATGTGCCGGGCTCGAGTCTGAATCAACTGGGAGACAGACAGTCCAGGCATCCTGATGTCGTTCTGTCAGATATCTATCTTAACACTGAAACCGCCTTCCAACAAACATCACCACAAGTTCAGTATTCCTGCACAAAGTTTGAGTGAAAAAGGAAAAAAATCCTGACCAGGTGCCTCTGCTGTGCACTTCCACCTTTCTGGCCTTTAATAACTCTTGGCAGCTGGGAATTGATCTAGAGAACCTGACAGCAGACAGAATTGCTTAGCTGGAGGCATGCTCAACTTCAGCTTCCATTTTTTGGTCAAGTTCTCATTTATCCTCATACTCTCTGAAGTTATTGATTCTTTGAACCTGACTGCTATTCCATATAAGCAGTGTTTTATGTACAATCAACTTCTTTATTACATAACAACTGGTAACATCTGAAAGCTTTAAACAAGTTCTAACATTTTAATGATAGCAAGGAAAGATTTATGGGAAGAGTAAATATCTTTTATTGGCCCAATGATGTAGGGAAAAACATAGACTTGCTTTTGGGCACACAAACCTTTTTCTGGATTCGAAACAGAAGCTTCAAAATTGTGGCTTGATGTTTGCTCTTTCTTTGAGTCCTGAAGTAAATTGTGGATGCCTGAACTCTTGTCTGGTTTCCCAGCCGTGCCAGTGGACAAATGGAATATTAAGTCCCTGTGAAATCTGCTTTGGTTATACCCTTAGATCATCATGGCTACATTACACAACTATTTTATAATATTTAAAAATTCATTATAAAGTGAAATATCTATATGCTTGATGATCTTGTCTTTGAATCATCATATTACACTGCCTTATGCCATCATTTTCTAGTAATACCTTACCTCAAAAGTATTTCTAATTAGGTATTTTATTCCCTAAGTTGTATTTCTTTTTTAAAGCTCAGAAAAAAAAAAAAAAAAAAGTTTATTTGCTTTTAGGCCCCTTCTGTGAAATTCTTTCCTTAAAAAGAAGGAAAATGCACCATCTGCGGCATACTTTGTAGATGCTTATTTGAGGCAGACTGTTCAGAAGGAAGTAAATCTTTCCACATTTTAGAGAGTTTGTGAGGGAAGGAATTTATCCACATTTAGCAGACACTGGGGTAAGTACATTCTTTTGGAAGCCACAGGTTTTGGGGGTGATAAATCCTTCCGTTGCTATTAGACAGGAGGCAATAAATCCTTTGATCTCTGTCACACTCAATGATTTTGCTCCACTCAGAATGTACATTTCATTGAATTACTGTCTTCATTTTCCCATTTCCCTGGGATTAATTTATTCTCCTTTTTGCGGTTACTACCACTTTTTTTAACTAATTGGTTGTACTTCTCAGCTGTTCACTATAAGGGCATGGCACTCAGTTACATTACCTGTTAAGAGAGAAAATACATTTTATTTTGTTTTCTACTTTCCTCTCATCATCTGGGTAAGAGATTCTAAAGTTCTACAAAGCTGTACCAAAGTCCCTCTCTTAAGAGTACTGAATTATTTTCTCTTTTAAATAGGTAGGTATGCTTAAGCTTCTTAGAAGATTTTTCTTGAAGAGCTGTTTTACACTTTTGGCCAATTTCAAATCAGACTTTTTCCCTTGCATCTATCCACAAGCCTCAGTAGGCTCTATGTTGGCCTGAAAAACTTTACAAATCTCACACTCTATGCTGAAAAATCTGGTGGAACAAGATTTACCTATTAATTCAACATTATTTTTTCTTCCACGCAGGTAAACATAGGATCTGCAGTTTGGATTCTGATGCCAGAAAGTAAATCTGATTGACTCTTTCTAGCAGTACAGCATCTTCCAAATATTCAGAAGTTATTTTTCTCATTTTTTCCCTTATATTTCATTTAAAAAAAAAAAAATCTTGACTGCATTTTCCAAAATTCATTCAAAACAAAAGCAACCTGCTCACACATATTCTTTAAAACTCCATCCACTGAGAGGTCAGATGAGGAAGACGAATTTAGACTGAAACCTGCAACTTCTAGCCTACAAGACAAGAAAATCTGTTTTTTCAGCCTAGCAAAGTTTATTTATGTCAAATAGTGACACCCAGTGGCCAGTTAAACTAACCTGGTGCATACGACAAGCCTCAGCATTTGCCTGTCCTTGAGAGGAGGAAGAAAGGAATTTTTCTGGCAGGAACGTACTTTATTAGGAATGAGGGCGACTGTGCAGCAAACAAAACAAGCTCATGGTTGGATAAATAAAGGCAAAATACACTGAAAGAGTCATCTTGCTCTTTTTTCTTCTGGTGTTTAATAGCATCATATTAGACTGGAGCTGCTTTTCTGTTCCCTTAAGAATAAGAAATAATTTATATTTTGTTTATGAAAATGTCAAGTATTCCCTTCTGTCATTGCATTCTTGTACAGCTGTTATACTGGGGACAATCTTAAAAAACTGCACTACAGGGTTAAACTGGCTACTGCCAGACTTTGTAAACCATCTGGAACAGCAACCTGCTTTTCATGCCCTAAAATCACAGAATCACAGAATCACAGAATTGTTGAGGCTGGAATAGGCCTCCAAGATCATCAAGTCCAGCCTATGACCCAACACCACAACACCTAGCTAGACCATGTCACTAAGTGCCACATCCAATCTTTCCTTAAACACCCCCAGAGTTGGCGACTCCACCACCTCCCTGGGCAGTCCATTCCAGCGCCTAATGACCCTTTCCGTGAGGAAGTGCTTCCTAATAGCCAACCTAAACTTCCCCTGGCACAGCTTCAGGTCGTGCTCTCTTGTCCTGTCACTAGTTGCCTGGGAGAAGAGCCAGATCCTCACCTGTCTCCTTCCTTTCAGGTAGTTGTAGAGAGTGATGAGGTCTCCCCTGAGACTCCTCTTCTCCAGGTTGAACAATCCCAGTTCCCAAAGCCTCTCCTCATAAGACTTTCCCTCCAGTCCTTTTACCATCCTCATCACTCTCCTCTGGACCTGCTCCAGCACCTCAATATCCTTCTTGAAGTGAGAGGCCCAGAACTGCACACAGTGCTCAAGGTGAGGCCTCACCAATGTCAAGTACAGGGGGAGAATTACATCCCTGCTCCTGCTGGCCACACTATTCCTGATAGAAGCCAAGATCCCATTGGCCTTCCCTAAGCTTTGTTTTTTTACAGTATATGCAAAACTGTTATCTTTCTGTAAAAATATAAGATTCAAGCTATATGATTATTATAAGAAGTTCCAGGCTTTTCATTAAGTCTCAGTACCAACGTGGAAAGTGTGTTTGACACATTAAATATGGGAAAAAACAGCTTGCAGCAGCAGTGCCCATCTCTGGCTCCCAGCAGCTCTGCCTTGTCCATCAGTGAGTGCCCTGACTCATAGCACTAGCAAGCAGCAATTCTACAAATGAAACCTCATCACTAGTTCGCCTTCTCCAGAAAAAATCCAAAAGCGAGAGCCACATTTCATGAGCTTTGCCAGAGGATTTGCTGTAAACAGTTTGGTGTAGACAAAACTCTTTCGGCCCATACATCCACGATGCCTTTATGAAGGATGCTTCAGAGTAGGAGTTAGGTTGGCAAAAATGCCTTTCAAGTACAGACGGAAAGGGAACTAGTGAGAGGTGGGAGTGTGACTAATAGGGTTTTGTATGAGTGTTGCTCACAGAGCCAGTGGATTGCTCACTAAAAGATAGAAAGAGACTGGTGTCCTGGTTCATTCATTCTTCTGCAAAGCTCCAGTTCTAATCTAGGTTCTAAAAATGGCTGGGAAGATCCTATTTCCCAGTTTGATCAACAAGGAGTGCTAGTATTCTGTTAACTCTGCTTTAAGGTTTAACTTATTAACTCTGCTCTTTCCTTCTTTTACATCCCTACATAGATGGCAACACCAAGTCAGGTTATAAAATTTCTTTGCTATTGTGAAATATCTCATACCATCTTCTAGTTATCTAAAGCAAAGTTATAAGATGGAATTAAAGATGAGAGAGTAGTTAAATATATATATATGTAACAGGAAATTTTAAATTTTCCTTGTATTCAGGGTTCTGAAACATACTGCTATATCCAAAAGAAACTCAAATGTACTATTATGGTAAAAGCACGGTAAGTCACTCAGCTAGCCATAAATGCTTCCTAATGATGCCAGGCAATAGCATGTTACTGTAACAAAGATATGCTTATAGTCTCTGTATGGATTTTAGTAATTTAAAGAAATTTCATGCAATGTATAATCTATATCATGAGTGTTTTCACTAAACTTTAGGAAAGGGGGAGGTCTATTGGACATTAGTACTGCTTCTATGTGCTTTATTTAAATCTTTCTGAGCTACATACATTAAAATCATGTTACAGCAGTAACAAAAACCAGAAACTCAAAACCACAATTGTCAGTCCACACTTTAACTTAGTCCCTGAGGAAATCATTTTCTGTATGACATCGGCGGGGCAAACAGGGTAACTTCTAAAATCACTTCCAGATAAAAGGCAAGAGCTGGTTGTACCAGTGCTTTGAGGTCCACATTTTCAACCAAAGTAAAACATTGAACGAATAAGAGGCCAATTTTGTCTGTGACTGGGAGAAAAGCAATGTTGCTTTACATTACTTTGGCTATACAAAATCACAGTGCTTTTGCTTTTATGATACTGACACTTCTGCATGGAAATGCATTGTTTTCAAAAAGACTAAAATATGCATCGTCTGTCATATTCATTCTTCATTCACTCTTTTCTGTTCTTTGCTGCTTGTATCTTTGTTTCTTCAGTCTCCTTCTTTGCTACTCCTCTTTCTTTCTGCTAGTGGTTTCCAAACCTGTCTGTCCCTTTAGGCTCTACTCTGCAAAGCTCTCTTCCCTCAGTTTCCATCCCTCCTTCTTCTATTCTCCCTTCAGTCTTTCCCTGTTGTATAATGTGTTATATCTCTCTTTCCAGTAGTACCTAATCCTTCATCCTTCTTCCATTTTTCCTAAATTCTAGTAGACTATTAGTTATTTATCTTGAATGCATATTATAGCCTCAGAATTTCTAAAGTTTAGTTAGTAGGTTTTGAATTGTCCTTAGTAACAATTTTTCTTTTCACTTTTTTCCCAGTAGCTGAAGAAGGGAAGGTTCTTCCACATAGACTCAGCGTCTATTCAGTCAGGTCTGGAGGAAGAGAATTAAAAAAAAGGGCAACTTCTATAGCTACTGGAAATTTTTCAAGCCCTCACATATGATCATGCTTGCAAGTATGACTGCTAAAACCAGCTTAGTTTCTATTTTTCTGCATTAATTTTCTCATCTTTGTCTTCATTTCTACTGTCATTTGGTGTTAACTAGTTGGTTGAAATATTTTGTGTAATTGGACTAAGCAACTATGTTGATAATAAGACAGAGCCCTAAAGGTCCCAAATTCTGTAGCCTCAAAATAATCACAAATTTTTCTTGTTTCCAAATGCTGCCCCTGGCAGAGAAAATTCATTTCGTGCTCCATTAGGTTCTGCTGTCTTCAGTTTTCTCTATCATGCCTACCCCTTTCTTTCCTTAGCTGCCTTCTACAGGAGCTTCTGTAGCACTTAGCATCAAAAGTGCAGTTCTTCAAAAAAACCTGTCAATGCAAGAATTTACATCTGCAAAAAGTACACGGTAATACCAGCTTGGGGCAATGCACCCTGTACTCAAAGAGACTTTTTATCTTTGAATGTTGGTCCTTGTGACCAATTACCAAAACCATCTTTCTGACTTATTTTTATCATTACATGATAACATAGTGGCTGTGACAAAGATCTGTACCTTTTCCAGCATTAATTCTGTTGATACACAATTTTGTTTTAACATGCAACTCCAAAATTCCTAAATGATGTCAAGAAAATAGTACATATTTTGCTGTAATTCCAAGGGAACATGCCTTCCTTGAATATTTTTTTTATTAAAAAATAAGACTAAATATTATAAAATATTTTTTAAACAATGGTCAGGAATTTTGTTTGCACATCTTACTGTTTTAATATGTTAAGGAATTTAAACTATATCATTATGCAATCAAGTGCTCTACTGAGCTGACAGTGTTTCCTGTTCATGATGTTGCAGCAATCTTATTTTTGCGCTGATTTTAAACAAGAGGTGAATGAATGGCTGACTGTCCATGATATACAGAGTATTTCTAATGCAAGAATGCCAATGTTTAGTAATCTTAACCAAATTTCAAAAGAAGAGACAAGGGAAGGACAGTTAAACCTTTTAGCTTGGACAAGGTGATTTATAGATATGTATGTAAGTAAGACACTATACAGTGTAGAAAGACTGTAAACAAAAAAAGCTAGTTGAATGTTTATTCACTTTTTCTTATGCTGAAAAAATTGCTGGATGTTTAATCACTGATTCTCAATGCATCGGGATTAAAAGCCACTAAGTCAAATTACCAGTAGCATATATTTTCAAATAGGAACTTTCCACACCTGCAGCTTGGCCATAGAGCTCACTAGCAAATAAAGATAATTTGTATGCTAAAAGAATAAATGGATTTTAAGAGCAAAGAGACAAATGCATGTAAGTAGGGCCCACCTGGAAAAGTATAGGTGCAGCATTTTATTTTAAAACCTGGCAACTTGGAGCAAGCATAAATGCATGTATTTCTTTCTGTTTACCTTGGGTTTATAAGTTTTTCTTCCTAAGGATCTGGTTTTGGCTGGAAACAGGATACTAGGTCTTGATACTTGTTAGATGCACTCTGGCCTTCTCACTTCCAGCTATTGCTAGGACTTCAGTACAACTGTTCTGGTGTTGGTATTTTATCAACATAGGTTTTGATTATGTCATTAAGCATTTGAAAAGTGTTGCTTTTTAAAACCACAGTACTTTAAACGCATTTCAAATTTCAAACATGTAAGAGAGAACACTATGCATGACTGTTGAAAATGGTCAATATGCACTCACTAAAGAGCTTCCAAAGTCCAGATAAACGATGCCTGAATGAGATGTCTCTCTTATCCTTTATACAACTTAAACCAGAGGAATGTTACACTAGCAGATTTAGACTTATAAATCACAGTCACGGAACAGGTGTCTTCTCCTCAGCCCTAACAAGAGGCCTCCAGAGTCTACCAACTCTGTCTCTAACATAATTTCTACTGTATTTTTTAAACAATGCTCACAAAGTGCATATAGTGGTATTCCATCCTCACTAGGAGTCACTTCTGTCCATCTAGAAATGTGTTATTACATAAACAAGAGCTGAATTCCTTCCTTTACCTTTGAAGCCTATGCAGAAAATGGATTAATACATACAAAATATCATCCTGCATCAGTCCATTCTCTCTCCACCTGTAGTTCTTTGGCGAAACTGTGGCAGCTGCAGCAGAAGACGGCCCTTAAGGTGCAGGCCCCTGCACAAATTATGATGTCCCCAGGCCAGCCAGTACTGCAGACCTGTTTGTGCAGAAGGTCTGCCCTCTCAATTTCCCTGTGAATTCTGGGGATCAAAAAGGTAAGTGAAATATTCAGCTTCTTCTGCACAAGTCAACTTCTCTGGCTCCAAAGGAACTAATGGAACTCCAAAGGAGCCTGCAGAAGAGGTGGGATGTAGCTTGCATTCGTGGGCCATAGGAAAAATCCAATTCAGTCTAAGGAGGCATCAACAATAAAGAAGTCTCTCACATCCACATAGGAAACTATATCAGTTTTCACAAACACAGGACACTAAAATTCGAAACACATAGTACAGCAAAAAGCAATGATTTCACTGAATAGGTATAATGGCTCCATTTGCTTCTGCAGGAAAGAATGAAAAACAGATATGTCGTAGCCTGTTTTCACGTCAGGAAGTACCTCCATTCTCTTAAATTGAAGACCATTTGTAATAGTGTCTTGGACTAGTATGTATAATGATGAGTACATACTGATTAACTCCGAGGAGATACAGAAATGGTTCAGCGAAGGACATCTGTGAGTGTTTCCAGGGTCAGCTAACAAGATCTTACTTTTCCTGTTTGAAAGCAGAGATGAAAACAACAGCTAGGGATGGTCTATGATACTCTGGCACAGACTTCTTGCTGTGATGTAGCAACAGACTTATTGGGTAAAGACTTCTTGCTGTGATAAAGTCTGTAAATACCATAAAATACAGGTATTAGGTGTCATATCTATATAACATGTCATTTAAATAGAAAGGAAGCATAGGTAGATACAATTCCATCATTTTTCTGGTTTTGTGGTAGGCTTTGGTTGGTCGTCTTTGAAGTAAAAATTCTTTAGCAAAAAATCCTTTTAAAATCAAGATGGCTTTTCTATCATAGACCAAGCTCACTACTTTATCACCTTAATTCCTAAATTTGGAGAATATTCCTGAATAAATTTCAAGGATATTTTTCTTATACCCTTCACTCTGGTTTCTCTGTTTAGGTGTCTATGATTGTAATACTGGTGCTCTCACAGAGATCACTAGATAAGGGAAATTTTTAGCAGGGAGAAAAAATGCGTTGCAATTTAGCTTCATCACATGGACTCAGGGAAGGTTTTGGCAGCTGCTGGTTCCAATTTAACTTCCAGTCAACCCATTCCTAAGACGAAGGTATACATAAATCCTCTCATATAGCAATTCTTACTAATTTTCTGCCTTCCGTAACTAAAACACTTTTTTCAGCCCAATGTTCTCATTTGCTGCCTTTATAAAGTACGGTTCTTGTCAACTTTCATTATATACATGTAACAGAAAAACCAAAGGATATACCCCAGAGTAAAAATAAATCAAAGCATTCCATCTTAAGCAAAATTGACAATAGGTAGTAAAAATTACATTTCTGAAGAACAATACTTAAGGCATCACTTCATAAAAACTAAAATGATAGAGAATCCATAGCTTTCTTAGTAGTTTGCTTCAGTGTTATTCACTCTCACTGCTCACATTCTGCAATATTCTCAAATTAAATTTGCCTTGCTTCAGCTTCCAGTCATTAATTCTTATGATCCTTTTCTCTTCTGGATTGAAAAGCTCTTTACTTTAGTAACATCTTCATTAGTCCTGCTTCCCGAGGAAAAACTCTTCTCAGTCTTCTTATTGATCAAGCAAAAAGATTTACCTTCTCAGGTGTAAGAAATAATCTTCAGGTCTTGAATTATTTTTTTTTCTGGTTTTTTTTTCTATGTAAATTATTATAATTTTGTTCTCATGTAATGTTCAATACCAAGGTAAACTGAACCCTTCAATTCTCATTATTTGTACAGCTGCAGATGTTTTTTTTCTGCAGAGTTGCTACTTCTGGTTACCTAATCACTGGGATGTCCTAAATACTTTTTGGTATTAGAGTGGGCTGCAAGGGTGGCTTCAGTGAGAAGACATTAGGAGCTGCCCCCAGTTGTACAGAGTGAGTTTCAGATGGCTGCAAGACAGACCTACCTGAGCCCATCAGTGACACTGGTAGTGCCTCTGTGATTAACATATTTTCAAAAGGGTAGAAAATTGTTGTGTAACAACTCTAAGAGAGGAGTGAGAAAATGTGACAGAAACAACTCTGCAAACACCAAGCTCAGTGAAGAAGGAGGGGGAGGAGGTACTCCAGCTACCAAGACAGAGATTCCCCTGTAGCCCATGGTGAAGACTATGGTGAAGCAGATTGTTCTTCTGTAGCCCATGGAAGTCCACAGTGGAGCAGATACCAACCCTGCAGCCCATGGAGGACTGTATGGACATACCCTGCAAGAAACTGTAGTCTATGAAGAGGAGCCCACACAGCAGTAGGTTTTATGACAAGTACTGCAGCCCATGGGAAGGACTCACATTGGAGAAGTTCATGAATGACTGTATCCTGTGGAAGCGACCCAACATTGGAGCAAGGGAACAGTATGAGAAGAGAGGAGTGGCAGAGAAGTGTTATGGACTGACTACAAACCCATTCACCACCCATCTTGTGCCATCCAGGGAGTGTGGAGAATGTAGAAGAGTTATAAGTAAAGTTGAGGCTGGGAAGAAGGAGGAGATGGGGGGAAAATGATTTTCATTTTGTTTTCACTTCCAACTGTCCTACTCTTTTATAAACTGACAACAAATTTCTCCAAAGTTAAGTCTGTTTTACCCATGATGATAACAGGTGATCTTGCTTGCCTGCATCTAGACTCCCTGTCCTTCTGAGGAAGGACAGTGAGATAACAGCCTGGTGGACATCTGGTGACCAGCTACAGTTAACACATCACATCGACGGTTTGTTTTAACATGTCTCTACACTTCAGAGGGAGCCAAGAATGACATGAAAATAAACAACACAGGTACAGTGAAAAGATGGGTCTGCAATCTTTATGGACAGATGACCTTCTTGCCCAAGTCTAACTGGGAAATTCTGTCTTTTAATAGAGCAAGAGGTCATCAAACATCTTTCTTCTAATGGTGTCTTATGTCTGTGGCAGAAATTCCCAGATAGCTTTGGTACTTCAAGATGTCTGGGCCCCTCAGGTTTTCAGCCATGGAACAAGATTAATGTTACATTTCTATTCGCAAAGATGGAATGAATAATATCCTTAGTTATGTAACATTCTAAATATATTCTAAAGATCAGCTGTTCTAATAAAGAGAGGCAGTGTGAAAGACAGGACAATGAGAAAGCAATAGGGAAAAAACAGTGTTGGCCAATTAAAGTGAAAGAGAAACACTTTTGCAATTTTGAAGCTGAATGAAATCCTTTGTAGTTGAAAACAAAAACACTGACCACTAGCTACTGACTATGATTGTGCTGAACCACAGGTTCTACAGTGAGAAATTGTATTTGAAAATTTTGTTCTGATTTCAAGTTTTCAATCAAACAAGTCTCAACAATATGAACTGAATTACCTCAGGGAAAAAATAATTTGGGTCGGTTGAAATATATCATTCACTTTCTATTCAATTACTGTAATATAAGAGTATTGCACATAGATACTGGATATGCAATACAGATTGCCTAAAAAAAAGTTGTATACAAAATGTATGCTTATTTTCTGATACGGTGAAAAACTAGTAAGATAAGAATTTGTAAGTGAGAGAGTTTCTTTTTAGAATGGAAATAAGCTTGGAACTGAGCTTAACTCAAAAGAACAAGAAACACAGAGGCAACCACATGAAATCTTGCAAATAGTCTGTAAATTATTTTAAATTTTAGTGTAGATGGGTAGATAAAATGTAGTAACTTAAACATATTGATTGGTGAATATAACAAAACTAAAACAGCAAAGTATATGAATTTACCTTCACTGAATATCCATTCACACATTTTTGGAGTCTGTCTTTTCTTTAATTAGTTTATTATTTATCGCATTTCATTTTATTTCATTTTTACTGGTTTTAAGGATATAGGAAATTTGATTTAATGCTAAAATATCATTTTTAAAGAACTGTTGAATTACATTATTTATATTGTAGTTCAGATTGTAGTTCTATCTGTAATTCTTCCATGACTTAAACTGTAAAGCTTTTATGTCTAACAGTTTCTAGTTTAATCCTATAAGATCACAGATGAAAACTACTCATTAAAAGTAAAGGGAAATTAGTCAGCATTTTTATGTATAATGATGTTAAAAGACTGTCCATAATGAATTACAGAATTGTAGTCTCTCCGGAACCATCTATTATCTTGTACATAATAGAGTGTTTAGCCAACATATGGGACCTTAAAAATAGAATTACATTTAAGGCCTGCCAGAAGAACATCAGCTAGTCAAAGCAGGCGATTAGCTACTAGGCAGCAAATCTGAGCTACAATTGACTTCTGAAAATATGCATGGAGAGTAGATAAACGAACTCTGGAATAAACAGAACAGACTTATAATTGACATTTATAAAATAAAATGCTTGCCTAGTGAGGTCAAACCTACAATTGATAGCACATATCGCTATTGTGTTTGATTTCTTAGTTAAAAACAATCTGGATAGAAAGAGACTAAAAGAACTTTTCCAATAGCCTATTTAAGGTTAAAGTAACAAGTGATAGACTGTCTTTATACAGTGATCCACCCCTTTATGATTATATGAAATGATTTCTAAAACTAGCATTAAGTTGAAAAGAAATCAGTGAATGCAGTTAATAAAGATGTTCAAAGTTTTAAGTACTGTGGCAGAAGTTAGAAGTCAGCAAGCAGAGAAGAATGTAAATTCTGTTCTTCTATTAACTTGTCAGTAAATGTGAACATGATGGTTTGCTGTTCTGTGCTTTAGGTTTTCCAACCTGTAAAATGGGGACAGTATTACCAGCTGGGATAGATGGGAACTGCCAAGCACATTCACATGACAGGGTAATTGCACCTCCAGGGATCCACAGATGGTTTCCACAGAGCTGGCTACAAAGGCAGTCCTGCAAAGGAAAGTAACATCAGTAACACCACTTGCAGACCAACATGGCCTTAAGCATGGTGTCAGCTGGTGATAACACTTGATCAATTGGCTGCTTCCTAGAAAGTCTTCACCAACATCTCCTGCAAGAGATTATGGGATCTGTGATTAGTCTAAAATTTTCTGAGTTTAGACTACATACAAGCAGATTGTAGAAGGCTTCAGGTCTTCCAAATACAAAATTGAATAATTACTGAATTCCCTGGTTTTATTATTCAGGAAATGTTCACAATGTTAGCTTCATGCACTAGTAACACCTCAAGCGGTTGAGCCCTGTCATCTCCTCTTGCTTGCGAGAAACTCTCCAGGAGTAGGCTAACAGAGGAGAATCAGTGTTTTCAAGACACACTTCACCTGTTTGGCCCTATTTAAAGCCTTCCCTCCACCCCAAGAATGCTCTTTCTTTACACCGAAAGTATGATCCATGCACAAATCCTTAGGAGCTAGGAATCAACAATAGTCTTCTTCAATATCTTCTCAAATGTACCTGGCCATGCAAGGACTCCTTCTTCCTCCTAGGGTTACAGATTTAAACTGAGCAGTTTCTCACTTGAAAGTATGGAGAAAGCTCTTATTCAGATCCAGATAGATGATGGCTTTAAGAGGCACATCTGCTACTGTTCAAAAGACGTGAAGTTGTAGGAGTCATCCTTAGGGGACAGGATCCTGAGTATAACTTCAGTCTTCCAAAGTGGTGATTGGAGGCTGCCAGGATACTGTAGGGCTCTCTAGGTGCCTTGAGGTGCCTGTGGGTGGTTAAGTGAATCGGGCCTCAAAGGCAAAAAAGGTGGACCTGCTTATTCATCCCTGAACCAATTTGTAGAAAAAGACCATAACCTTCTAAGTACAGTTCTTCTTTCAAGATACTGAAAACCTGTAGACAAATAAAGAGAAAAGTGAGAAAGGAGCCAAAAGGACTAGAGACAATGGAACAAAATTGAAGGTGGCCAAGAAACAGAAGATGAGAATCTCCAAGGGAAGACGCGTCTGTCAAGGCAGGTGAATGATGTACAAAAGACACAGGAGAAAGCAAGGACCGTAGCCTAAGACTATACAGGGCAGTAGTACGGGTCCTATATTCTGTCTAGAACAAGAAGCATAACTGCAAAATGAAATAAGGAGCTGTCAGCTTTCTGTTCCATGCAAAAGCTTATTTTCGATTAAAAAGTGTGTTTAACAAAGAGTGTCTGTGTTTTCTTGAAATTATTTGCAGTTCTGACAAAACAACAAGCATCCAAAGTTCAAAATGTTCCCTGCATTTGGCTGAAAACCAAAAGGACAATATATATGCAGCCTTCATAAGTATTGCTGTAAGGTATAAATAATGTGTTAATATTGGTGCTTTGGTTACTCCTACATCAGAAAAAGTTCCTCAAACAGTCTAGAACTACTACTGTGAGCATGCAAATTACAATAATAGAAGTAATCAATAGATTAGTCCTTGTGCTTGCCAGAGTGTCAAAAAGAAGTGGTGTCTTCAGGAACAGGCTCAAGTCTGCAGAACTCATTCCCAGCTTTCAGAAGCACAGACCTAATGCAAGCACCTGACCTGTTAACTTTTCATGAGAAAACAGTGCATCAATTCAATGACATATTTCGAATTATGAGTCAATTATCAGTTAACTGCTAATAATTCTTACTGCTATCCTTTGGGAAAAGCAGTTCAAAAAGACTCAGAAGTGCTAATGTGAGTCATATTCTTGCCATCCAAGTCATAAATTTATGACTGCAGCACCCACTCCATTGCTCTGTTCTATTTAAACATCACACATAAAATCCAGAATGGTCTTATTTACTGGTTCTTCTCCCTCAACCTTATTCCATATTTTATAACACCAGAACACTCTGTGTTATAAGAAATGGAGAAGGCTGGATTTTTTTTCTTCTTAGAGCTGCTACCAAACTTAACAAGGCCTATAGGATAGAACCACAGAATTAATAGGTGACTGCACCTCATGTTAGAAAGCTTTGTGCGTACATTGTACTGGAGGATATATCATTAAGCCTGTGTTATTCATATAAAATGTAGGTTGACAAGAATTACAGTGAAGGGGAAAAGGAAAAATCTAGATTTATATGTACTATTTATTATGGAATTAAAAGAATTGACAGGAAAACAATCAATGATTGCACCAAACCACTTTCAACCAATAGTATAAATAGGCCAATCAATAATATAAATATTTATAAATCATAGAATGGTTGGGGTTGAAGGGACCTTAAGGATCGCCTTGTTCCAAATCCCCTGTCATGGGCAGGGACACCTCCCACTAGATGAGGTTTCTCAAAGTCCTATCCAGTCTGGCCTTGAACACTTTCAGGGATAAGGCATCCACAGCTTCTCTTGGCAACCCATCCCAGTGAACAGGATAAAGGATATGTATTCAGAATTCTTACATACTTTCCTATTCTTTTATGTTTTCTTTCCCTAGGGTCCAATTTATTTGTTGCCATTTATTATTCCTTCCTGTTTTTAAGATAAACCCTTTAAAAGCGGTAGTAGATACCTCCTACAGGGGTGAATAGTCCTTATTATCACACAGTTGCAATGATTATCCTCACATTTTGATCAAAAGTTCCTAGGAACCCAGGCATTTAGTCTATTTTCTGACTTGTGAGGAGTCTAACCAAAACATTCTAAGCCTAAAGTACAGAGCAACATACATTTCATGAAACCTTTAAACATCAGAGAGAAGGGAGGCATCCTGAATGATCTAGCTAATGTCATTGCTGTCTTCCTAATACATAGGGAGAGAAATGAAATTATGGCATTTCTAGGAAATTGATTCATTTTGAAACAAGAGGTGCAAGTTAACTGATTACCCAGGTACCAGTTGTAACAATCCGAATTTGGTGAGGAATATGTTTGTTTTCTGTGGAGTCTTATAGCAGGCTTTGCAGACTCACAAAACCAAGCATTTCTCACATTAGGACATCTTGATGCTGCAGTTAAAAATACTGTCTCAGAAAAGGCTGCTGGGAATAACCAGCAGCTGCTTGGAAAGAACCTTTACAAGACATCTAGTCCAACCCTACTAGACTAGAAGGACACTCTACTTGAGTGAGTTTCATTTTGTATGAAAATAAACAAGAGGGTTTCCTTCCAGCACTGATTTAGTGTGATCCAGCTGCTAAGAGGCAGCTAGTCCATGGTACTACAGCCAATCTGTGTTAAACCCCCCCCCCCAAAACATGTGTATCATGAATCTAGAAACCTCAGTACTGACAGTGTCAGCACAAAACTCTGTTGGACCACACTGAAAGCTAAGGCAAACCTACACAAAGGAGACTTGTTGCAGTAAGAAAAACAAATGTCAAGGCTAGTAAATAAAGCTGTACCTTTACAGAAGTTCCACTTTAAGTGAGAGCTTCCAGTCAAGCTCTGAGAGAAAACAGCTTAGAAAAATACTCCTCTTGTCATTTCTGCTCTTTTTAATAAGTTCTGCACCTTCTAATCAATGCGTGTTTCTAAATTTCAGAAGCTCATCTCTCTCTGTGTTCAGTTGTATTTCTGGTCCAGTAAGAATCCAAAATAGTTTGCTATACATTCTATAAATTTCTAAGATGTGTGTTGGTGTAGTAAAGTGTGTCAGCCTTCTGGTCACTTTTTAGAATGAGATGGAGGCAATCATGTTATCAGAGATACAGAGGGTTCTCAGGTTTTTATTGTATCTGGCAAACAGCAACACTGCACTGTCCTCAATATGTCCTTATTAAGGAAGCTACTGGAAACCATAAGGCAGAAGTGAGAGGAGGTGCTGGTGAATACAGAGCACTGAATAGGCCAGTGTCCTTTAGCAATCTACAGCATCTTTTATAGAAGTCTTTCGTTCTTGAAAATGCAGAAATACAATAAAGAGATGATGAAGCCCAAGAGAGATTTGATTTTATGTCACAGGATGGTGTAGGAAATTTTTCTCATACAAGAGCATACATTTGATTATACAGGAATTATAATGCAAGTACTGGTAGCGCTCTCAAGATGGCAATTAAAAAAAAAACAACAACAAAAAAAAACAACCAAAAAACCCCAAACCAAACAAAACAAAACAAACAAAAAAACCCAACAAAACAAAACCAAAAAGCAAACAAGCAAACAAAAACCCACAAGCAGAAAAGAAGAAAATTAAAGTGACTGCAAGAAAAGTAAAGAAGTTTTGCTACGAAATAGTCCTATTCCCAATTCACAAAGACACCGTTACGTCTTTGAAACATCTTTAAAGAAGAGGTCGAGCAGAGGGGCACCTCGAAGCACCACCCGCCCGGAGCTCCCCGCAGAGCAGGGCGGTGGAGCGCGGTCCCCGCCACAGCCCGGCAGCAGATGGAGCCCTCGGATTGCGTTTGAGCTGCCTTTCCGCGGTAGTTTCATCTGTTTGAACCCTTTTTTTTTTTGTTCCTTTCCGTTTTGCAGATTAAATGCCCACGTTGAGGTATACTTCCTTTGAAATTCAGAAATAAATTGAAATAGGAACGTTATAAAAAAACAGAGAGTATTTTCTTCACTAAAACGCCATGTTTCCCTCGCAGCTTTCATGCCGTGTACATCTTTTTTAAAACCACTGCTGCTCTGCTCTAAAAATTCACTCGAAGCAATCCTTTCTATAGTTGGATCAGACCCTGAATAAGACTACATCATTTACTAAACATCTTAGTAAATGCACTCTAATATAATACCCTTTTTAATTGGAAGTTACTTAGTCATTAATTACTACAAAGGAACTTCATCTGCCCAGAGTTACGTTGTGCAATTGGTTTCATGGCAAATTTCACCCTCCAAGGTTTAATCCAAGCTGGTTTGCATTTGATTTTTCAGTGCAGAAGATATGAATTACAGCTCTTAACTGGTATTTATCTAGACAAAATAATTTCCACGTTGCTTAAAGTTAATAAAAGGAAGTCAGACTCATGTTCAGTACAAGACAGCTGACAACATGGGTGGCAGCATCCTTTTATATGTCAACTTAGTCAGCACAAGTCCCAAATTTTGGGTGCACCAAAGTCTTACTAACTAGATGCTTGTATCAACTGATTTAATTCCTAGCAAAATGCCTTTTTGCCCAGACCTGGGGATACAGGCTAGCACACGAGGTTTGGAATGGGGAAGGTAGGACAATGTTCACCATTGTGTTTGCAGACAGAACGGAGTGCAGGAAGGAAATGCATGTGGGACAAGGTAAGGAATAAAGACAAGGTAGCGTGACTGTGACAGCTCTTACTAAGGATTCTTTCTGGCAATGATTAAAAGTATGACTTCATGTTCCTGTTCACTATGGTATTTAGGCTTTTTTTTTATTATGTTTAATTTTAATTGAAGATACATAGGACAACAATTAGAGCACAAGATTTCCTTCTTTAAAAGAGGAGCTCAGGATTTTATTCCCGATGTGCAGGGAGACTTCTGTAGGCTACTAATTAGTATCACTGGACTGGTTTCTGTAATCAGAAGAGTGTGTTGAGTCCTCTTTCTTTGAGTCATGTGGCTTTATTAGATTTTCAAAAGTACTATAACAGACCTCAGGTTAAAACACCCTTGCAATGCACATTTGTTCTTGAATATCTAAGTACTGATTGTGGTCTCTGAGGAAAACCAACTGTTTTCTTTACATTAAACTAATAAATTCACAGGTGCAATGGTAAGAGCCATAGATTCACCATGTTGCATTCCTGTAGGTAGTATTTACATTTTTACGTCTATGATCTGGAAGCTGAGCCTAAAATTAAGAGATTTAGTGCAGAGGGAGCAAGATTACTGCTTCTGAAAGTTCCTTTTCCTCTCCATAGCAAATAGGCTGTGGTCAATCTGTCTTAATACAAGCCTTGGTGCTCTGAAGAACAGGAGAGCTCAGAGCAGTACTGCATTAGGCATTGGAGAAAAATGAGAGAAGTGACAGATATCTGCAAACAGGTAGCAGAAAGAAGTCATATAACCAGCTTGATCATACAGATCTTACAGAATATATCAGGCATTAGGTCCATTAGCTTAGCTATTTTGGATTAAATCTGAAAAGAAACTACAGGATATCTATACTGACCTCCTGGGTAATGTTCTGATTTAAAGAATTTGCAAAGAGCAGAACCTGGCAAAGAGAGAAAATCCAGCTGCCAGAAGCAGGCTACCAAAGATCGCAGAGCTCTGCAGTGGGAAAAGGGTACAAAGAAAGAATTACTTGTAGGGAAATTGAGCTTTCCAGCCTAGAGAGATAGCTACTATTACACAAGACTCCCTGAAAGGAGAGTTAATTTTGAAAGTACCTGCTGTGTGGGGTTTTTGAAACTGCAAAGGAAAACTCTAGCAGTAAATGGACATGAAACAGGGTTAGGTATTTTCTCTGCACCAACACCATGGTGGTGCAGAGCTTAGTCTGTTTCCCTTTGTGGAATATTAGTTTCTGCACAACAGTCTGCCTCTACAGAAATAACCACAGATGACAACCAACAGCTAAACATCACAACAAAAAAAATCAACAAAAAGTTCCCCTCTTCTTCATGTTATCTTTGTGTTGTAGTTGTATTTGTTATTTTGGACAATAAAACCACATCTGTAATCTTTGAGCAGTAACATACAATAGCAAATCCTAAAATCCTGGCTTACTCAGAATACATTAAATATATCACAACAGTAAACAGATATCACAACAGTGAAACTACTTTCAGAGTAAAAGTCATGACTTAACAACTTAATGTAAGAATTGCTTTAAAATTATTTGAATACATTTAATATGGAATATATATTTCCCAATTTAAGAACCTGTGGTTAAAAAGTACTGGCAGTTTTCACTCAATATTCCATACAGTTTTGTGAACACTCTGCCATGTGCAGAGAAAACCCTTTAAAAGCTAACCTAAAACATATCTGTATTTAGATTATGTATTATTGAGTTTACGCTGACTTTTGCATCCGTTACCTGTGATACAACCAAGTTGTCTATTTATCTGCATTAAGATTATGCGCCTATTTTTTTTAAAACCTTATAAATATATCGAGGAAGAACCTGCATCCTTAAATAAGGGCAGTAAAATGGAACAGTAAAACTGCAACAATGGCAGTGACATTGCTCAAGACAGACAAAGACGCAGCGTGTAAAACTGCAGACATTTTGCTCTTATGTATTGCTCCCTTAGGAGCATCTGGGTTGATATGTCTTACGTCAGAGGCCAAGCAGGTTCTCAGCTAATCCCAGGACAGGTAATAGTTTGCACAGTTCTCTCTGACCTCTCACAACCACAGGTAAAGTTTCTTAACTTTGTCAAAAGTCCTCATATTAGCATGAGGGTGAATACATGAATATAGTTTAAACAGTATAATTGTTTTAGAGCCAGCTTTCTCAATTCATTCTGAGCTGCCCTGAGTTTGTGACTTTAATGTGCAGCGCATCTGCAGGTCTTTGGAAACATCAAAGCGACAGTAAAAACAAAACCCCTTTAAGTTAACATTCATAAAATGCCCTGTGGCCAATAGTAATACATCTCATGAATATGAGTGTTTGAAAACTGAGAGTGGCATTAACAGGGAACTACAATATTAATAAATATTTCCATGCTGCTTCACACAGGGACTTTTCAGCGTGCCGTGGAAATGCACGCTGTGGTACACTTTAGTCCCTGTTAATAGCTGGCATGGCTTTCATCTTTCTGCTTGACACACGGTGGCCTCTTTCTCTGTTTCACTTGTGACAGAGAAATGTTGCCTAGAATTTTTTTACTTTACTGCTTGAGAGTGGTTGGTCCCATTTGCAACAAGGATCTACCAGCGTTTTAGGAAATTGGCCAGTAAAGATGTAGGTAACTCCACCTTAAAGAAATATGAACTCAATTGCATAACCAGTCAGTGTCACTGTTCTTTTTAACAAAACTCAAGATGGGGAAGAGCATATTCCTGGAAGTACAAACACATGATCAGCATTTACCCTGCTAGGCTGATTGATTCTTATTTTCACCAAAGTTTTCACCACCTTACCCTGTCCTTTCTGCAAAAATAAATAAGTTCCCACCCAGTTATTTAATTAAATTTCGCTATTCAATAGACCAGAATTTAACTGATTGGTTCTCCCTTCATACTGTTGGAAAACTAGGGTGTCTATCAGCAAATCAATTGTAATTAACAGTTCTGCTGGTAGACAACCTGCAGCAAGAGTGTGTTTTTTGTTATTTCTGTGAATGACAACTGGATATGAAAACAGCGTTATATTTGTTGTACTGTTTTATGTATCTGGATCATGTCAACCCTAGTAGCTTGCTGGAAACCACCTTCAGAGAATACTTTCAATCAAAACCACTAAGTAAAGATTCACCATCAGAAACTATTTCCCAGCAACTATGAGAAAACTTTTGTTCCCCACCTTTTTAAAGACATTGTGTCTGTCAGTGACTCACTGATTTGAAGTTTATAGTTTTCAGTCTATTTGGGGGCTACTATGAGTATAAACCAGAAAAATAAATACAGCCTTCACAGAATAGGAATTTTAGCTTGTGTTCTACCTCCACCATGTGAACAATTTGTCCACAGCTATTAAGGCACTTGCCCTGCCTGGAGTCTGGAGAAAGGTCAAGAGAGGCTGGATAGAGGTGATGCACTAGGAGAGCAAACTTCTAGCATAGCAGTCCTATTATCAGTCAGAGGAGGAGGAGTTGGAGGGGTTTCACCTCCCACTTCTAGCTTTCTGTATACAATAGGGAATATTTCTTTATACAATAATATGGTACCTGAGACATCAGAGACAAATGTGGCAAGGGACAAAAAAAGTCTCCTGCTGTGAGAAAGTTAGGGGATGGTTTGCTCTTGACATAGCATTGACATAACAATAAAAGATGTGGTATTAAATGTGGGTAATCTCACAGGGCCTTACGGAGGAGTGTGTTTGCTCTCAATGACCATGTGTGATTCCTGTTTAATGTTAGATGTACTAATGTCTAACATCCATATCCAAATGGACTTTACATCTTTCCTTCATGCAGTGTTAGTTATCCACACCACTAGCCAGCTTCTGGCTCTCAACAGCAAGTGATGTCATTGGCAGTGGTCAAGTCTTCTGGCAGACTCTATCACTGTGCCCACTGACTCTGCTTGGTGCCCTGAGCCCTGCGAACTGTGCGATACCGAACCACATGCACCTAGCCACCTCCCTCATAAGGACTGTGCTTGCATTTCTTCTCAGAATTGACTTAATTCTTGAGAAAAACACTTGATATTTTTCTCTTGACACAGAACCCTTAGTTTTCCACAGAAAAGGTATCAGTAACACAGCAAATACATTTGAAAATCCCCAATGGAATGAATGGGGAGCAGTTCAGCCCTCAGTGACCACTTCAGCTGCAGTAGGTTTTAAACAACCAACAAACTGTGGTGCAGATATGGATTTTTGCTTATTTCTGCTATCTTAGTGAGATACACTTATATGTGGAACAGAAAGGCAAAGAACATCATCTTCTGCTTCAGAGCATTTTCTAAGGCACCATGTATTAGAATCATAGAATCATAGAATGGCTTGAGTTGGAAGAGACCTTAAAGATTATCTAGTTCCAAGCTCCCTGTCATGGGCAGGGACACCTCCCACTAGACCACGTTGCTCAGAGCCTCACTCAGCTTGGTCTTAAACACTTCCAGGGATGGGGCACCCACAACTTCTCTGGACAACCCATTCCAGTCTCACCACCCTCATAATGAAGAACTTCCTCCTAATGTCTAATCTAAATCTACCCTGCTCTAGTTTAAAACTCTTTCCCTTTGTCCTATCACTGCATGCCCTTATAAAAAGTCTCTCTTCAGCTTTCTTGTAGGGCCCCTTCAGTTACTGGAAGGCCACTGTAAGGTCTCCATGGAGCCTTCTCTTCTCCAGGCTGAACAGATCCAACTCCCTCAGCCTGTCCTTATAGGAGAGGTGCTTCAGCCTTCTCATCATCCTTGTGGCCGTCCTCTGGACACTCTCCGACAGATCCATGTCCTTCTTGTGTGAAGGGTCCCTTTGGTCTACTTTCAAATACTCACTTGGCTTCCAATAATTCCTCAGGTTTCTAATTCTGTAGAAACTAAGGCTTTTGCAGACTGTTTTCACTGCCCAGTAAGTAATGCACTAGTAACGCAGAAAGGATAAAACCTCAGGGTCATAAGCCATGCTAGATCTGCACAGAGCTGACATCGATGAGAGTCATGTGCGTGGAACAAGGCCAATAAATGCCAGAGCTCTCAATGTTTGGCTTCTAAACATTTCTATTGGTTTTTCATGGATAGGCTTAATGGTATTATCTGTACTCTTAACAGAATATTCAACAAATAAAAAAATGTATCCGATAACTCACTCTACTGAATAGCATGTCCTGACAGCTAGGGACTCTTACTCCAACTCTTCCACTGAAATGAACCAATTTTGCCAATGTCATTTTTCACCAACTGAAGACTTTTCACCTCATTTTTATCTCAGTGACAGCCCTTCTCCAGTAACCACCATTTACACTGACAACAATCTCCTTCCACCACATGCTCCACTTGTCAACATCAGCCACTTTGTTAATATAAAAGTAGTTTCTGGGAGTTTTGCTCACAGTCTTACTCAAGTGTAACTGTATAAAATGATATATCTTCCTTCAAAATCCGCATCATCTTCTTTTGTGCTGCTTTGCTCATCCAGTTATAGATCTAGAAATAAGAGCTACGTTTCCTCTTCGAAATGTATTTATTTATTATCCTGGATGCGTGTATTTGAGGATAATGCAGAAGCAGTGATCCTCATTTCTGTATTTCTTCTTATTTTATCATTTTCACTTAAATTCACACAGATCAAGGATGCAGTCTTATTTAACACCTTTCTGTCTCATAATCCAGCTCTAATCCAACTGTGGAACGGAGCTTCAGTGTAGGTGTTGGGAAAAGAGAAAGGGAAACAGCATGGAAAGATGCAGATCTTCAGGTGGTGGATGGTGGGTCAGTGGGGGGCCTCCGAGCACTGCGGACATTTACTGGGATGAAGGTTACCCAACTGACCACTGATATCATATCCACCAACAGGGACACCTGCTTCATACACTGTTGATCAATTCAGACATCCTGTCCTTCACCCATTTTACCTCTTGAATGTCAAAGAGACATCTATTTGCATTTCAGAGTCCAAGGCCAAGTATAGCAGTTAAAGCGAAGACAAGGCAGGACTTTTTTAAGACTTTGGAACAGGATTAAATAGCTACACTGATACTGTACAAGTATGGGAAGGGCAAAACATGAGACTCCTATGTTGTCAGCAGAGCTATGGAGTCCAAGTAGAGCAAAGATTCTCAAAGCAATGAATCATGAGGATAGACATCCTAATAACAGCAAAAATGTTCAGTATCACCACTTGTAATTGGTAATAGCTGCACTGAGAGTCTGTATACATAAACAGACACTCTGAAAATTAAATCATTTCTGTTTATCGCACATTTTGGCTGGAAGACTCCATCACTGTGCCCACTGACACTGCTTGATGCTCTGAGTACCAATCTCAAAGTATTCTTAATGCTGAATACATTCAGAAACTTGCCTATTATCCAAAGATTCGGCTCCCAGAAGATGCACAAAAGCCTCCTTTTCTGGAAGCTTTTGAAGTTTTTTGAAGAAACAGAGAAATGTAATTTACAGAATTTTAGATCTGTGATCATTCTACTCCCTCTCAAAGACTCTGAACTCTTCTCAGACTTCTCGTCTCTTCCAGGACCATTGCATATTCAGAAAGTATCTTCCTCCGGTCCATATGGATGTAAAAATACAAGTAGGAAGTAGAAGTGAAGTAGATTCAAGAGAAACAGAGGACTAGAATGTAAAGATATTACTGCCAGACCTACTAACATAACTGTTCCAGGCTTGTATTATTTCCACCCTTTTATATATTGATTCACTGTTGCAGATTTGTTTCATCCTCCTTGTCACAGTCTCCATCTCATTTATCCCATATTTCCAGCTTTCTTTCTCCCCCTCCCTTTATCTCCACTTGACACTTCTCCATTGTACTGCTCCCTCCTCCTTTTCTTGTCCTCTTCTTGAGACCAGAAGTCTGCACAGAGCAACAGTTGTTTTCTCTGACTTTTTCAGTCATGTAGATAGACAGATAAAACCATATATTTAAGAAGACAAATCAAAGACACTGCTTTTGCATTTGGAGCAGATGATGGTGATGTTTGTGATAATTGCCATAACTCACTTAAATCTGGTGCCTGAGACCTCTGTTCTCTGTGCAGACAGGTTTTTCCTCAGTGTAAATGTTCCACTACATCAGAGTGGAACATGTACACTGAGAAGCTCTTCAGTTACATCCTCATCTCAGCCCCCTAGGTATTTCAGGCCATTGCAAATCAGTGAGAATATAAGACCAGCCCTAGAAACAGCCTCTGCAAGAAGGTAGTGTAATCACACACAGGTGTGATATCCTTGTAGTAGTCATTCAGAAAGATGCTGCAGGGCTCTGTACCAGATGGAGCATCAGGTCTAGGAATGAAGGCTTTGTATTTTATTGTTATTTTTCAAATGGCCCTCTCATTGCCTAATCAAGAAGATAGACTCTGGTAGCTAATTCGAGATAGTAGAAAGTTTTTCTGGTAGCTAATTCGAAATAGTAGAAAGCTTTACTGATGCTACTAGAGTACTTAGCATCAGCAAAGAAGACTGTTATAAACTGACTGATGACAAAGCTTCAAATGAGTTTCCTGCCTCACTGATGTGGGGAATTCCATCACTACCTATTCGACAAGATCCTGGAAAGACTCGCATCTTAGGCATGTCACCTCTCAGATGGTAAGATGAGATATTTAAATGTACAGTTACACCTGGCTTCTCTATGAGGAAGGAACTTCATTTATTCCAGACACCACATGAATGTGTCTTGCAACTCTTTTAATCAGTGTTTGTTCCATCTGGTACATAATGCTGTTAAACTCAAAAGAAAGGGCACTAGCAGATCAGTAAAGAACAATTTTTCTTAGGCCGTGATACAATTGACAATGTCACTGGACATTTAAGCTAAGGCTTAAAAGAGGCCTAACGTCTTGCCAGAGCAATGGAATAAATAAATGAGAGATGACTTTTAAATCATACAAAATGAATAACAAAGTAATATTTTTGTTTCTGTAATACTAAAGCCCCTGTTCTGAAGCAAATTTACATGACAGGCCACAAAGGACTATTGGTGTTGTATATAAGGTAGTATACACATAGAAGATTACCTTGAAAAGAGTTCAAAAGGTCACAGAAGCCAGCACTCACAAAATTACGTGCCTCAGATTTGAAGTTTTCCATGTACCGACTTTAGCTCTCTGTGTACATACATCATGATACAGTCACTAGCTAAATTTTGAAACATTTTTTCTGCACAACTCGGTTTTGGTTGGTGACTGAAAGAAGATCATTTTAATGGACTCTTTAACTTTGGTCTTCAGATTGAGGTCCCAGCCATAGTTTCAACATGGTGTTCAGAGCCTGTTCAATTCAGCATTATCAGTTTTCTAGAAGGTTTTCCTCCAGTGCTTGCTCTTTATTATCTGAGGGCTGAATTTCCACAGGAATTGAGCATTGCACAATCTCTTTTTGGTACCTACCTAGCAGAACCCACAACCTCCAGTCTGAATTCAAACTATTTTTTGTTAGAGTTAGGCATCTGCAAACAGAAGCCACAAAATCAGCTCAAAAGAATCCAGTGAAAGATGTCAAGACTGTATCCCAAATACATGTATCTCTTTGAGACCTAGGTAGCTTATTCTGATCTATAAATGCTTTCATAACTCCCTCCACCCAGTGGTCACAGACCCAGGCCCTTCTCTCTCTTTATAAGGCAGAATCCATCCCTCCTATCACAGGCACAGCTACTTAACAATCACACTCTGAAAGGTGTATTGGACTGAACCTCCAGAATGAGACCAGCAACATACAGGCGTATTTTGTGATTCTCTGCAGGACTGGAAGATGAGGGCTCAGAAGACCGGACAGGATCAGGACATAATTATACGTCTGTGTATGTCTAGTGACAAAATTTAGGCACGTAAGACATGAAATGATAAAGTAGAAAAAAGAATTGTAGATACATTTAGGCATTTCCAGGACAGGATATCAACTCAGTGGTGGAATGGGGTTATCAGCACTGAATTTAGGTGCTCAAAATGGCAGTTGTCCATTACATCTTATCTATATCTCTATATCCCTTCATAAGTCCTTCTGTGCTATTTAAAAGGGACAGTTTTTCAGGCAACTAGAGACAAAGGTGAAACACAGACCGTGCGAAAACATGTTTGCATGAGTGCATGGTTTTACTTGTATTTCTTACACTTTGTGTTTATGAAAAAAATACCATTTAATTAGCAAAATGAATCTCGGGAAATGGGCTCAGGAGAGACTAAAATCATCTTTATGTTGTTTAATTTAAGTGGTTGAACTAAGGCAGTAGAGGATTCAGACATGTTAGAGGGGAAACTGTAGGCTGTTAGTACCATATGCTTTGTGGTACTCCAAAGGAAAAAAAAATTTTGGAGTAGTTTTTATACGACCTTAGGGTCTTTTTTTTTCATGAACAAGGGGTAGAAAGAGGTATAGAAAAGAACTCAAAATTTTGTTTCCAATGAATAACACACAAAGCCCATCACTCTTTATATAAACACTATTTTTTTGTAATGTTTCATACAATTTCTTTTGTACTTTTTATTGTCTGTCATGTCTCTAGAACTCCATAAATCTGCCCTTTTCAATGCATCCGTGTAGCTGAATGTTAACTTATTTAGGCCTTACATAAAATTTGTACGGTTCTACTAAACAACCTGTACATCAGAATTTTATCAACCAATTACGTGTTACACCTTCACTATTGTACTTCTAGTACAAATTTACAAAAAAATCACTAAATAATGTTATGCTGTTGAAAGAAGCTACAAATACCTAATGACATCTAAGACAATAAATTAAGAGCATGTGTTTGTATATGTATTTTATTTTTGCTATATTTGAAAAACTCTGATGTCTTTTTGCAAGTACCATGTCCTATTGCATTTTAAGGTACTCTTGCTTAGGATAAAATAAAATGCATATAATCAAATAAAAATATTTGATTGGTAGAAGAAAATCCGCAGCAAATACCAGTCATATTTTTACTTACTTTAAAAATACTTACTGCAGCTAGACATAGTAAGCTAACTAGGTATCAGCACTGCAGCAACTAGCATTTTGACAGTCTTGTGTCATTCTGGCTACAAAAAAAAGCAATACTAACAATATAAACATCCCCTTAGTGATGCTTTTTCAGAAATGGATTAAATAGTCAATCAAGTTCAATGGTTTTCTGTGGTATGGAATTGTATACGGCATATCTGCCAAAAGTCATTGCTACATATTCGAAAGCATGTTATTACTTCCCTGTTAGGTCTTGAGGACAGACTAGTGTTCAGCTGGTTTTATCTAGTCCATCTTTCTATTTATATTACATTAATATCTGGAATTCCTATTGCCGTTTGTTTTTATCATCTGAAATTGTGAAATGAAAGTAATCGGAATCCTTTTGTGACTCATTATTTTTAAAGTTTTCATGTTGATTTTTGTTAGGCAAGAATGGTTTGAGTAAATTCAGTACTACATCTTTGCCTGGTTGAAACAAGAGCCTTCAATTGACTAAAACTGCCTTGATCTCACAACATTGCAGCTTAATCATAAAGATAAGGAGGCACAAGTCCTCAGTTTGCTTTATCACTAGCAGAGGTATCATTTAGTAAAAATACAATTCTGCCTAAAAGTCTGCTTGGGTAAGATTTGTGAAATTTCAGTCACTACTTCAGTAGGTGATATCCTACAGCTTAACCATTCTGTATCTTGCCACTCAGGACAATGATGTCTTACATGACAACTGGAAAGAAATCTGCGAACCTGTACCTGCTTTAAAATTGCTTCCAGTGTTTTTTATTTGGTAAGAAGTTAGAGACATTGTTGGGTTCAAATAATCCAGGACACACAACGCAATGGTAATCACATTACTGAGAAAGATACCAACAAGCAAGTTCTCCCTGTCTGTCTGTACATCTGGGGATCCTGAGATTTTCCTTATGAGGGTTGAGTAGGAAATTCTTTTCTGATTCTTAAGGGATTTTATATCAAAAAGAATAATCTTTGATAATTTTTCTCAATCTCTTTGAATAATCAACATTTAAAAACTCCTTTTTTCTTTTTCACAGATTATCAATTAAATATTGGCTAAGGTTAATTGAAGCACATTTATTTTAACAATGTGCTATCAACCTTTTTACATTTAACTATTTTTAATATTTTTATTCTTAAAATGATGAATTATTACAAACTGAGAAACCTATTTTTAAAGTGCCAAACATGAACATTTGGCAGTTTCAGGAAAAAAAAAAAAATTAATTCTCTAAACAGAATTTTTTCATGTGGATTTCAATAGACTAAATTTCGAAATGAAAACTTCAGTGTTCTACTCCTCCACAGCTTTGTCTCACATTTTACCTGTGTGAAAGTACTAAACCCCCGTGATTTAGGTACCTGTCAGCAGAGTGACATTCAATTTCTCACCCTTCATTGTTTCATCAGCCCTGCTAGCTTTCCTCTGATAATTTGGCTCAACACCTCCAAGACCTTCTCCACATTAGGAAACTGAGCAGGGCATGGGCCTGAGCACTGTCTTGCAGTCGTGCATGCTACTTGACTCATTAGCATTGTCCCTAGCATAGCTTTGGTTCATGCCAACCAGTACTCTTCTTGCTGGTCCTATAGCATGGACAGATGGATAAATATGTAGATAGGTAACTAATTAGCAACTACAGGCTTGCTATGAATTTCCGATAGCAAATCTGAGTAGGGCTGCCCTATTTTGCTTCAAAAGAAATTCACCTTTATGGATGAAAAGCACATTACACTCAGGTAAGACTCACTCAAAGCAGTCAAAGAAACCTTTCGGTTAATACTTCTTCCTAAAAGGACCCTGCTACTGAAATATAGGGATTGGCTACCCCATTTATAAATGAGTTTTTGCTCAGACACTTTGACAAAATTTGCTCTCAAAGTGTTGAACACAGGCTGTTGTGCTGCTATCATGTACACTTTTCTATGAGTGTTGAAAGGCCAGGATTCAGTAACAGAGTCTTAAACCAAAAAAAAAAAAAAAAAAAAAAAAAAAAAAAAAAGAAAAAAATCAAAACTCATCTTTACCTTGCCCATAGATGTGTTAGCAATTCCTTCCCTCTCAGCCAGCCCCACATCCCACTCATGAGAGAAGGCACCCATCTGCCCTTATGTCACATCAGTAGCCGAGAAATGCCTCTGTGTCCTGAGTACTGTGGATGAGACTCTGCTGGAAATGCCTGCTCTTCAGTCAAGCCTGGCAGCTAAGAGAGGTGTCAAGGTGCTTGGCGTAGCAGTTTGCAGACTGTTTGGACCTGAACCTATTAAATGCACGTTCACAATTGTGTACTTGATCTTCAGGTCAATGAGTTAAGTTCCATTGTAAGTCTTTATAATCAAATACATGCTGCTGTAGCCCTGAGCCACTCGGGCACTAGAAAACCTGAAACCACCATCTCAGTACTCCAGAAATATGACATCCCATAGAATACCTGTAAAGCAATCGGCTTTGTTTCTTTTTCTCATACCAAACATGATTGTTCCTAAAATTCTAACAATTAAACAGAAATAATTTTGTCAAGCTTTTATTTTCTGAACACAAGCCTGCTCCACAGAGGTACAGTAAATAATTTCTTGTCTCTGAATTGGTTTACATTTACACTTCAAAACTGTGAGGAATAAATCTGACAGAGCTATTTGATCTTTGCATGAAAATGGACTTCAAAGCTGAATGTGTATTTCTGTTCATTTTTCAGCTACAGATTTCCAGCAGAAAGTGATTATGCCTCTGATTACTGATGCCTATTGTAGTGGCAGTTTCATCTAATGCTTTTTTAGAATTTAATCATTGTCTTTTGTTGACCAATACAACAGTACTGACAGCTTTGCGCTACGTGTGTAAGTGGCTAGTGTAATTGAAAAACAGGCTAAATCGACTGGGTTTTTTTAATGCAGTAAAACATGAATAGGAGAATAAAAATGTCCTCAATGTCTGGATGTGTATTGTTACTTTGAAGCTACTCTCGGCTACCACCACCATAGGATCAGAGGAGAAGCTAACATCCACTACTTTAAATAATGATTGGATTCATTTTTCTCATTATTTCTCATTCATTCTATTTTGAGCACCACCCCACTTGATGTTATAATTAGTTCTCTGAAAAACCTTTTGCAGAATAAATGATTCTGGCTTTGGAGTATCAGCTGTATGACAACTATGTGTGTAAGGCAGAAGAACAATTTAGTTGTCAAAATTTGCAGCAGGGACCCAAGTTTAATTTGAATATTAGTAAGGAAGGTATGCTTATAAAAAGTATATCTTACTCCTTATAAGTGAAAGCGTAAATGGGATGCATATGATTCCTACTTATGTTAACATGTGAGTCAGTACACTGAATCTTTCGAAGCCACATGTTAAAGAAACCTTTCAGTTGTTTGTTTTTTTTTTCAGATGACATCAAACTCAGGTACTCAGTCTCAAACATATAGGTGCAAGTTCATCATCAAAGTGTAGAAGGAAAATAGTGATATTTTCTTGGATATTCATTATTTAAAAGAGGCTTAAGGAATTTCCTTCTGTTCATCTGTAAGTATTTTTAACATATTCAAGACATTTTTTTAGCAGAAGCATTGCAAACATTCATACAATAAAGACCCTTTTGTTTCTGTTTTCCTGACTTTCCTTCCACCACTTTTTCAGTTTTTTAACTTCTGCACTCACTATACTCCTGATTTTGCACACTACTCATCTCATGGGGAAATACTGGATGCTTCCCCTTCCTGCAGCACACAGTGAAAATGCAATTTTAACAGTCAGAGTCTAAAAGGCTTCTAACAAGCCCTCACATGCCAAAATCAGCACCAAGTCAATGTTCACCCAGCAGCAGATATTGGCTATACAGCACTTGCTACATTTATGACATTTCCATGAGACAGACAGCAGATAAAAGCCTCTGAGGATGGTTGGCGCTTCTTACTTCACTTGCAGGAAGGATTATATGCATTGGATGGAAAGATGGCTCAGAGTATAGGTTGTCAAACCCTGATCCAGGAGCAGAACCTATTCTTGAAAGCAGCTCACACACAGGCAAAGCCAAAGAGTGTCCAGTGTATTCAGTGGTTTTAGTAACAGTGCTCCAATATTTTATAAGACTGAAAGAAATTTTGAGCTCTTACAGTTGTCTGTTGGTATAACAATTTGAGGATCACAGCATCAGTGACAAGGTGACATGGTGGCATGTCATGCTTCTAACTTTCCTCCTCTCTTGATGCCCCTCTCCTCTGCAAAATGAGTTTGCAACCAACTATTCTCTTTCCAGGAACTGCATGTTCCCAGAAAATACTGCAGAATAAGGAAGTCATTCAGAATGCTAGAGAATATGGGCCAGATTACCCTTTGATAAATAAAAGTGGGGTGCCACATTTATTTCAGCATTTTCATTCATCCTGCCAATTTTTTTCCAGTGGAAAGAATTCAGGTGTTCCTCATTATCCTTCTGCACTGTTCTAGCAAATAAAAACATGAAATAAAATTAAGTCCTTTTCATTGGACAGTGTTTTAATGACTCAAAGAGTATAAAGTCAATATTAGTATTCATGTCACATTCAATTATCTCCCTACCATGACCCCCCATTTGCTTTTCCACGTGTTGGTTCATCACACAATGCTAATTAGGTCACTTCAAATGGACCGTAATTGACAATGGCATTTTTGCAGGTTTATATTTTCACACAGAAAATCTGAGAATAAATTAATGACCAGTAACTTTGACAATTACGGTCAATTAAATTTGTCAACATCACAATTGACAAAATTAATCTATATTTAATATTGAAACCTTGACATTAAGAATGTAGTCTTGGCAAGTAACCAGATTTAAGTGACAAATATGTAATACTGCATCAAAATGATACACTCTAAAATGATGTGTGCTTAAATATCAGTATCTTTCAGATCTAATATTCTACCAATAGCTAATAAAAAAGGCTACTGAAGCTCACATACACCAGTGGAAACAAATATCTTCTAATTAATGACCACACCATTGTCCAGGCTTTAACGAAACGTATAGAAAATTCTAGTATTGGGTTTTCAGTGTTTTAACTGCATGCACGCTTCATCTAAAACTTTATTTAATATAACAAAGATCTCTATAACATGCCTTTACTCATTCCTAGACTGGTTGGAATTTTTCATAGGCAAGTTACAAGATACCTTGGCAATTTACTGACAATGCTTAACTTCAGTCTTACATTATCGGGTCCATGCATCAGAACTACAGATTCTGCTCACTCTTTTGTGCAAGCTAGGTGCACTGGTAGTAATCTTCCCCTCAGGCTGCATATACCTTGAAGTCATAATAAAAAAAAAATCAAAATTAAATGCAGACTAATTAAATGCAAAATTAGTTAAATCGGAATTAAAACATCAGAATAAACATGACTGTAGAAAAATAAATTAAAACACAGTACAGCAAATAGGGTTTGCGATATATATGTATGAAATAACCAAATATATTATAGAGGATTCCTTTCCAAGAAGATTTGGAGAGCAGATTGTACCAAACCAAATCTGGGTAAAAGTGGCAGCAGTTTTCCACTGCTGGATCAGGAAATAAAATGAAAAATTGATTAACTGAAGTTCATTTCAGAAAAAAAAAAAGAAAACTGCAATTTGAAATTCTGTTTATTGTTACTACATTTTGCTTGACTACGTTTTGCCCCGGGGATATACACAGGTCAAATAGTTGCATTAATGCAATTCAGACAGGCTTTTTGAAATTAATCCCCCACACTTTGCAACACCCAGGGAGACTTCTGTCTTCTGTGGTCATTTGGAAGTCATTAGTCAAGCTAAACAGCCATGAAAAGCATTGATGGGACAGGATAGTAAGGCAGACACAAAAAAATCCTTATTATTCAGGATATATTAACTGTATGTTTAACATGGAGCTAGTGTTATATCAACTGTAAAGCAAGATGGCTTGACAGACATTGATATAGTTGGAACTGTATTATCATAGTCAAATGCAAATTGAGGATAATAGCTGGCAAATCTGAGAATAGACTTCATTAGCTTTCCAGGCATGTGCTTGTATGTGAACAGCATATCCCCATATTCATTTTAACCTAAAGTAGCTAGCTTGGTTAAAAAAAAATAACAATTCATTAAAGCACTGAGTTTCCTGATTGAACTATGGGGCCTTAGCCACTATTTTCACAACTCATATCTGCCAGTAAAGTCAAATCAAATTTAATTGGAAATTAGAATAAAAAGGCGTACATGTCCTGTATACTGCTTCTTCCAGTTTTCAGAACATAAGACGGTATGTAATAACATGATGTCTGAGGAAAACCTAATATTTCTAGTGTTTTGCAGGAATTGTTTTTATCTTTCTTTATCTAAACCACTGGACTGGATGGAGAATGCTGGCATGTTCCAGAGGTAAAAGTTTAAATCTTTAAATTTTTATTAGTAGTATTTGCATTACTAGAGTGCGTAAGACGTTCGAAAAGAAATTATGTACTAGCTGTGGTAGTCTTATGCTAGAGAGGAGACCATATTATTTAAAAGCAAATTTAAAGTCACTTTAAAAATAAACAGTTGAAAAGAAAGTTGGGGTAGAAAGCAAAATGACACAACTTAAACCCCACTGTAGACACAGAACTGTGCATGAAAATGCTAGATTTTCAGAAGCGTTCCACCTGCAGAATCCTGCATTCAGTTTGCAACACAAAGCAATCAGTATTCTTGGAACTTGAACACTACCAGCAATCCTTCAGTCAGGTATTTCCTCTTGTCTGTTCTGATCATGTTAGAGCAAACAGAGCAGGGAATCCTTCTGCTTATGATCTGTATCACTGTTTCTGTCAAAGTAATGGTGACAACAGCATGATGTCAGCTTATTCACCAAAGAAAATACACGATGAGCACAATCACTATAAAGCAAAAAGAGAACTAATATAAAGGGTTATTTGATCACTGACAATAAATGTGTCCTCCACAATGGACTGCACTATGAAAATAAGACAAAAAGTTCACCTATATATAAAGACCGTAAATCTTGCATTTCTTCAAAGAATAATCCACTTTTTAATTAAGCGGGGAACCAAAAAATGTCCAATTAAGTACAGACTACTTCCAGAATGAAGGAGGCTTGTCTGAGTCTCCAAAAACACCTCACTTGACTCTTCCCATGTATAATCCTAGACATTCCCTGGCTGTAAGCTCTTACGTCTTTGTTACTTTCCTTAGACCCAACCACACCACTCCTGGAAAGAACCACCTCTACCTATCTGTTGCCATAATACATACAGCAGGAAGCAGGAGCACAAACCCAACACACTTTCAGAGATTGTTTAAAATTGCTTATAGAAGAAACAGGCCTCAGAGGCTGGCACTGAGAAGCCAGAACATGTATTATTTAATTTATTAATCAGAGAATGCAGATGAAGAACCTCACTGATCATAGCATGAAAAAAGTAATACCTATCCCGAGGGATGAGGAGGAAGCTTTGAAGTTGTCACAATTATACAAAACACTCTTCAGTATCTCTGCACAGTTGCACAAAAAATGAGGCTGAATATGCTTTCATATAGATAATGTTTCTTCTGATAGAAATGAGCACTTTGTAGATGGTGTCAATAAGATATAACTACAGTCTCTTGAGTCACACAAACAGGAGAAAATTACAGATAACTGAGACCTCCAGGAAAAGGTCTAGATCCAATATTTTTATAGCATAGTTGATGCACTGCAGCTATCTTTTCTTCAAGGAGTCATTTTCTTTTGCTATTATGAGCTGCACGGGGCACGCAGCAATTCTCCATCACTCTTGCATGTTTGGGATGAAGAGGAATTCCCTCAGCAGACCCACATGCTTTGAACTGCCCCTACCAGCTGAACTTTTCTTATTATGGCTTTCTAACTCTCCTATCAGGTTAGGAGCAAGTAATGAGAAACAGATTCAACCAGTGAGAGGCCCCATGAGAAGTGAACACACACTACCAGCCCACACAGCCCAAGGGTGACTCCAGCCACCATTTTGCAAACTGTATTTTCTATCCCAGGCACTAGATCTGCATGAACAGGAAGAAAAACTTCCTCTGTGATGGACCAATGAGTCACTTGCATGATTAAGTTACGATTTCAGAAGACCGATGTCAATCAGACACGCCTGCAGAAGAGCTGCTCTCCCCAGGCATCCCGATCATTCCTTTGGCTCAGCACATCTAAACACACCATTTCTGGCTCAGTTTGGGAGACAGGGCATCTGCATATATTTTTTTGCTGGTTTCTTTGTCTCTTCTTCTCCATTAGGTTTTTATGATGCATTAAAGAGGTGTTGTGGGGTAACCTCAGTCAGCAGCTCAGCAGCACACAGTTGTTGGAATCAGAAAGCACAAAACATTTGGAAGCAGAAAGCACAAACCATCAAAACTCATCGCTGTTGATAAGCATCTAGCATCTGAAGCAGGCAATGAGGTGGGATGGAGATCCGGTGGTCTGCGTTGTGCTGACACTGAATATGGAGTGAGAACAGGTGTGGTTCAGACTCTTATTCTCCAGCTTATCTCAGTAGCTGTTTCCAGCAGACGGGAATGTTATAATGGCATGTTCCCTGCAGAATCAATCAAGGCTGGAAGGCCTATCAAGAGATGTTCTGTGCACCTGATAAGCACACTTAAGGGTTTGCATACAGTCACATCCCCACACTTTACACATTGGTACAAAATTTTACACATTAATGGGAAACTGAAATATAAGTGTTGGTCCTATTTCAGACCTATGAATGTGGGAGAAGAATTCAACACCAAATCCTAGGGATAGACTGATGGGTTTGTCCTCCTTGTCCTCCCCCAGAAAAGATGCCTTTTGGTAAGACTTGTGCCTCGACTACACTGAGTGTATGTCTGTTTGTCTGTTTTTTTACCCCAGGGAAATTGCTTGTATTTTGAGCTATATAATGATTTCTGCAACTTAGTATACATATATCACCAGCAATCTTAAAGAATCTGTGTATGTTGCAAGTGTAAATAAACAGTGTTATTCGTGAATCTGCTTGCTTCTAGCGACCTACAGTATAATGGACAGTTCACGCATCTGGGGTCAGACCTGTATCATAGGAAATCTGTGCTATTTGCACATCCAACAGCTCTCTCTCAGGGAACTGGACCTACAGCGTACAGGCTATCCATGAATCTGGTGTTGAACCTACAGATACAGTGAATAAGTTATTCATAAATTTTGACTACTAATCAGACCTAAGTGTGGTCTGGAGTTGTACCTATAGCAACACATCTTAACTAGTGTACCTATTTAGAGATCAGTCCAGCTGCCCCTAGCCCCTCTAATCTCTGAGGACCAGCTAGAACGCAAGGGGACTTTTCTTTCACTAAATTTGCCCCCCAACACACACACACACACACTTCACATAACATTGTGATGGGGGAGAGAATCAGAAGGGTAAAAAAGAGAAACAGAAAACTCCTGGGTTGAGCTAAAGAGAGTTTAATATAGAAAGCAAGAACAGGATGGGCAAGCAAAACAAAACCAGGAATTCATTCACTACTTCCAAACACTAGGCAGGTGTTCAGCCATCTCCAGGAAAGCAGGGCTCCATCACACATAATAGTTATGTGGGAAGACAAACATGACAAATTCCGAATGTGTTCCCCCGCTTCCTTCTTCTTTCCCCAGACTTTTATTGCTGAGCATGGTGTTACATGGTCTGGGATACCCCTTTGGTCATTTGGGGTCAGAGATCCTCACTGTATTCCCTCACAACTCCTTGTGCACCCCCAGCCTACTCACTGGCAGAGAAGCCTGAGAAAGAGAGAAGGCCTTGACTCTGTGTAAATGCAGCACTATAGGAGGTTCTATGAAGAAAATTAACTCTGTTCCAGCCAAAACCAGTTCAAGAGGCAAGTGAAATAATTCACCAAACTGTGAACTGGAACTAAGTTTGTCTGAACTAAAGCTGCAAGAAGTCAGAAGCCAGGACCACCAGCTGGGAAAGGCAGGACTGAATGTGGAAAGACTTCATGACATAAGTCAAGTCCTTATCTTTTTAAAGGATTTAATCATTATCCTCATTTGGCCTAGTCTTTCAGCAATTCCAACTGTTCCCGCCATAATACATATATTAACAGAAAAAACCACTACAGGAACTCTGCATCAGGCATAAATACTTGCAAAGACACAGCTATAAAGATAACAGAAAAAGTCCTGTTTACTTTGATCAGTGAAATGAGAATTTGAAAAGCTTCTTCTAATTATATTTCCCAAGTTTTCTTTCTTTATTTTTAAAAATAAATTGACCTGCTTGTATTTCATCTCAACACCAGTATCTGCCTTCTAGCTGCATTCGCAGAAATCAGTCTAGATTTTCAAAAGTAGGTGAGTGAAATGAGAAGCACAGGTTACACTTACTTTTAATTCCACTACTGTTTCTGCAGCTCTTTAATATTCCTGAAGATCTCACATGATTTTTTTTTCCCCACCTTTCATTCCCCTCCAAGGTATTGCATGAGGTGGAGTACCACAAAAGCCTTAGCTTTACATGGATATGGAAGTTAGGGATGTCATGTTTTTTGAATCTAGACATGACACAGAGATTTAACTACCGTCTTAGCATCAGCTGGGTCTGCACCTGAATCAACAGCAAAGTGGCTTGTGGCAGCATTGGGAAACTGTCCCTGAACTGCCCGAGCTATACTTGGTCAGCGGATACAGTCAGCACCCGCATGGCAATATGCCCTTCTCTCTTTCTCCAGCGGCAAGTGAAGTATCTAAAACAACGAAGATGAGACTAGTAAATTAATCTCTTGTGGACTGGGAGCACAGTGGGTGCTGGGCTGGGGCTGCAGGCACAGTGCAAGATCTGTGCAGGGTAGTGCAAGGGGAAGGGGCATCTCACCCTTGTGCTTTAATACAAAGTCTTTGATGTGTGGCTCCACTGCATTCAGAAAATTTCTTCAAAATAACACTAAAACAAAGACTGAATGATCTGACCAAGAACTGTTCTAGCCACTTATTCCCTCCATTATGGATTTCAAATATTTTCTTTATAGTGTGTTGCATTCCCTTTAACTTGCATGTATCGATGTTAATGAAATAATAGAGGTTTTCTGAATTGCCCAAAGGAAGAAAAGCCCCTTTCTACAGCTGTGCCTTGCAAAATGTAAATTCAGAGAGGGGTTCCAGGACACCGTTTCAACTTTGACCCTGAATTTTCTTTAATTATGGTTATGGCTGTTTGGTTTTCACAGTGGAAAAAATGAAAATAATAAACTACTAATAAACTAAATGTGAAGACAATGTTTTATCTTTCCCTGGAAAACATAAATATACACTCCATAAATTTTATTTTATTTTTAAATGGAGTTGTCTTACTCATTATATTAGCAGATCTGATAGTTACCGTTTGTATTATGACATTATGTCCACAACAAATGTGCAGTTTAATTGTAGCTCACATCTTCTATTTACAAACAATTGTGATCAACTACTCTGAAGTTAAATGCATGGCAGTTCATTTAAGAAAAAAAAAATAGTAGGATCAGTAAAAATAGAAAGCATAGATGAGAAAAAAAAAAAAAGCAACAGAAATTGAATATGCATATAGCTATTTTTCCAAATTTATTGCAAAACCATTCATATAATTTAAAAGCATTCAGAAATGAGGTCAGCTTCTGGCAGATCATGTGGTTCTGACTTTACTGAACCACTGTTCTGTGATCAGCTCCGTATGTGTCATCCTTCTGCTGTGTAATTTTGTTTTCAAAGTCTAAAGATACCATTAAAGTGGCATGTCTGCAGTCCACTATAAAAGGCTGAGCACTTTGCAGCTGAAAAAAAAAGAAAAGTCACAAATTTGTTAACCATTAAAGATACACAGAACATAATTGCTTTGTGATTACTGTTTAATCATCAGAAACATCTTGTTTGTTCCTTGAGAGAAGAAAGCATCCAAGAAGACATGAAAAATGTTACTGCAGACATAAAGCTGCAGGTTTCCCTAAAGCTTACCAATAACCCTCAAGTTTTATGTACTTTTCTCTTTTTTTAATATCTTCCTCATTCAATCACCCTGCTTCCTAATTTCCTAAGAGAAAGCAAGGTCTAAAACAATAGCTTTCATATCATTGTCTTAAAATAACAACAAGAAGCACTTAAGCTAAATATTTAGGCCAAGAAATCTCATTCTATAATAGAAATCTATGAAATGCTGCAAAGTCAGCATTACTTGGATGTTTAAGGGAGCTTCACAAAAGAGTGGGGTAATGAAAATAACTTGACTTTGAAGCCTGAATTACCCTAATGTAAGTTTGTCAGCCCACAGAGGCTTTTTTTCTCTTTGGTATGCTACATCTTTCTGAATGCAAAGAATAATCAGCAAGTACTCAAGCACTTTTAAAATAATAATGGAGAGTGGAAACATTTCTGAAAATAAATTGCTTCCAAAATATTTATAGTTATCAAAGCTAATAAGAAATTGTTCTCCAAAGTAACAGTAAGAAAATGAACTATTTTAGAAATACCGAGTTCAGGTTATTCAAACAATACTCTAATCTTATAAATTTTGAGTTCAGTTAAAGTACTCAGCTTTGCAAATCACCAATAAATAAATACATCCTTATAGTAGCTATGTAAAAACTAAGACATGTTTGACACTGTCTCTGATACTATCTTCAAATACCTACCGGAATCAACAAATTCAAATTTAAAACTCACAGTCAAAATGTTGCCATCCAGATCTAACTCATTGAGGGAATGTGATAAATAAAGATCATCAAGCAGTCAGCCAGGAGACAATGTTATCCTTGCCTATAATTTAAACAAGGAAAAGCTCTTTGAGACTTTGATGTCTTTTGTGACTATCTTAAGTCAATCTAGAATATATTTACTTGGTTTTGTAGGGCTAAATTCTTGAGGATCTAAAGATCACAATATCATAATGAGACACATTTTGAAACCAGACGTTTCCTGTCACCTGTAAACTGCAATTTAGAAAACATCTAAATTCCACACTAGCAATTTCTTTATGTGTCTTCCTTGCATAGGGATATACCACATGATCAAGTCAACAACTGATCATTCTTTTAATAGTACTTACATGTATGTATTTGACCTCTACGATTTAGATAAATGTTCAAAGCAATGAGGGCAACTGCACTACAACTAGGTCTATTTACTTTCATTTACTACAGTAGTAGCCTGGCTTTGATTTAGATTATTAATTTTCATGTATCTGAATTTAGGTGAAGCAGTCTCACTTTATATTAGGTGGCTTCTATAAGGACCAAAATCAAATACTTACATTTACAAAATAGAAAAAAAAAAAATATTTTATGTGTTCTTTTCAAGCTTGCAGAGCAATGTATTGATAATATAACATATGAGTAAATGGAAGGAAATAGCAGAGAGACTAATGTATGGTAATCTGACACTAAAATACTAGTGTCAATGAACTTAGTTGTAAAATAGGAAATGTTACATATGTGTTGAAATGGAAAGTAACAAGTCATACAGTATTGCTGCTATGTTTAAAGGGAATTTCAGTCCCATGTTGTGGATATACTCAGAAATTATGTCAAAAAAGGGCACTTCTGAGGTGACAGTGTTTACTGAATAACCAAGTTGTTCAGTGCAGTAAAGGAGAGCATTGACTGTGCCGATGTTATGATATTGAGTGACTGAAACATAAAATGACAAGGAAAGTTCAGTGTAGATGAAGGAGAACCTGGGGGAAAAAAAAATCCAAAAAAATCTTTATTTACATAGGAGTGAGCTTTGAGTTGACAAACAACTCCTACAAAAAAAAGAAAATAAAAAAGTGGGTTATAACAGTTCTGTGAAAAAAAAATGCTTAATATTGAGAAGAAATCAAAAAAATCATCTGAAAATTTTGAGTTATTAAGAAAGGATTAGAAAACAGAGAGAAGTTATTATACCACTGTATAAATTAATGATTCCTCTCATGAATGCATTCTGTGCAGGTGGCTCAGGTGGAAAAATAGTGTAGAAGTATTGGCAAAGGTATAGAAAAGAGGATCAAAGCTACAGATGGATCAAAAGAGGACAGGAAAGTAAATATAAATATAACAGCTTCTCTATGAGGAACAACTGGACTAGAGCTTTGAAAAAAAAAAAAAGGAAATTACTGAAGTCTAAACAATTATGAACCATCTAAGTATCTAAGTGAATAGGAAAAAGTGGGGGTTTGTCTTTTTCAGTATAAAAGCATCATGAAACCACAGCTAGCAGATTCAAAACAAACAAAAAAACATAAGACTGTGGTCTTTACACAATGAATTCTTAAGCAATGCAAATCCTTGTTTCAAGACATTGAAACAAAAATCAGCTGAATAAATCCATTAATGGAATCAATTCAGAGCTCTTAATATAATTTATTCTGAAATGTTATTTCTGTGTTTCCGACATTCTCTGAACTACAAAATACTGAAAAATGAAGAATATTGTGAGACAATATTACTGTACCCTTTTTCTTATCTTCTTAGCTATGCACAGTACAACTGAAAAAACAGGGTAAATGGATCTTTGCTCTCATACAAGGGAGAAATTCCATGCTTTGAAATGCAAACATCCTGAGATATACGCTGCGAATTGCTGACTCAAACAGCAAGCTGTTTTGAGGTGCCACTGCTTTGCACAAGGAAGTTTTGAAGCTGCAAGAGTTCAGCAATTTTTACAGCAGCTTCTTGGACATCTTGGAGCCATCCAGCATTATCAAGTGTTCAGAGTTCAATTCACTTGCTTCATGGAAAGCTGGGACCAAAATGCTAAACTAGTGTCTGCATCAGACGTTGAAGCCAGTGAACACTCTCATGCAGAGGCCTCCACGCAGCCTGAGCCATGAAGAAGGCAAGCAGCCACTTCTAGACTCTCTGAAATCTGTGGTTTGTCTTCAGGTTCAACTGCAAATGCAGTCAACCAAAATAATCTGGCCTTGTGATGACAGCTACTGCCATATCTAAATTACAAAAGAAGGCTTTTCCTATCTTGAAGTCAGAAAAAAAGGAGGTTTTTCAACTGCTCCCTGAACCTGATAGAATATTTTGGGAGAAGCATCACCCTATACTTAAACTCTTCTCACAGTAGCCTCTGTTGGTTACTCTCATGAACAGGACATCAACTAGAGAAACACAACTGTTCTTATGTTCTCCTAGAGTATTTGCCCATTTTTGTCTAGTCATACTTAGGAAAATTATCAAACAGGCTTCACGAAAGCCTGATAATCAGTGTATTTAAAAAGAAGGGGGAAAAAAAGCTGATGACTAAGGCACAGTTTATTCTTCAAAACCTCTCCCTTTCTTAATCAACATAGCTTCATTCCTCTTAAGTCCAGCTGAACTAGTTGTTTTCTGTTCACAAGTTGTTTTCTTGCAGATACAACATCCTCATGCCAGTAGCAGCAGTTGCTTTAGCGATGAATGAATTTTATAGGTTATCTGTTGTAGTTGGTAATGAGATCATGGTTTCAGATTTTTCTGAGACAGTGAAAAGGAAACAGAAAAATATAGTTCTCTACAGAAATCTGAGGTAGAGATGTCCAGAGAGAAGAGGCAGGGGTATACAGCTGTGCCCTGCTCACCCGGTCTCACTGAGTCTTAGCAAGGAAGAAATTACCTGGCAACTAAAGTTAAGACATGGGCAAGGAGTTCTACAGCTAACCTCTAACAGGAGCTACCAATGGCACTGTTCAGAGGACCAAAAATGGCATCTCTACCACAACCAGACTCACTATCATAACACACCTGTTCTGTTCTGAGGTATTACAGCTTCTCTGTGAGACAAAGGAATATGTTTTCCTCTGATTCATTGTCATTTACTATAGATATATCTACATTTGAATAACATTAATTGGGAACCATAACCAAACACTTCTTTCATTGGTTCTGAAAGCTTCAATTGTTAATAAAGGCATTTACAATGCACGATGTTTAGGAATCCCAATGTGACATGGAATTAGCTGATCATTGAAGAATTGTTTTTTAAAAATATACGTTATATTTCACAAAACTTTCTCAGGTGCACAGCAGGTGTTCCAGTATATAAAAAAAAAACCTCAAACAAAAAACACCACCACATGGGCCAAATAGCTGCTCAAAGCCAGTTAAAAATCTGTTTAAACTCTAACAAAATCGGTTAAAAACTCTAACAAAAAACTCTTAATAGAAATTGTTTTTAAATTACTCCATTCTGTATTGAAACAAATGACAAAACATTGGATGGAAGAGGGATGCTTTGTCTTTTTGAGCAGAGTCCTCATCTCTTTCTTAGTCTAAATCATAACCAAACACTTTAGGGTTCCTTAGACATTTACTTTCCTACTCAAGTTCATTTTACCAAGCAAACCTTTGTAAGACTGAAGTCAGTCACATAGGAGTTGGAGGCCCACCTACATTTCTCTTCAAACATTTTCTTTAAATTAGGACATGAACAATCAGGAGCTGCGTATCAACTTGAGATAAGTTTCACAGCAGATCTTATTCTCCAGGGACTTCTTTAGTCACTTCACTCTTACTTCATCCATTTGCCCAGTATAGATCAAGTTGAGTCATACTCAAGATCTGGTACTCAGAGTCTATATATTGTTTTGTAGATATTATGAGGAGGCTTTATAAGGGATTTTAGCAAAATAGATCATGGGGAGTGGAGATTTTAGCATCTATAAATAGATACTGACTTTATGAAGACTTCTGTACTGACAAAGTAGAAGAGAAGAAGGGGTTAGCTACACGGGAAATGCTTTCCTGTGAATCTTGACATGAGATAAATGTGGAAACTCAAAAGCTGTTTTGATTTTTTGCATGAGCACCAAGTGTTCAGGTAGGCAGCTGAAACACAGTAGATAAATTGAAATGTATACGTGGCTGGCTGATTGACCCATGCAGAATTATAAGAATTGTAATGAAGCAACAAACTGATAAATCTGGTTGGTTCGAAAAGTGAAGTAATTAATCTACACATTAAGTATCATTATCCATATTTTGCTCTTGCTAGAAGATCTCCCAGGAAAAGAGCAATGTGCTGTGTTGAAAATAAGTAATTACATTTAAAAAGCCAGACAGTAATAACTAAGAGACTAATTTACCTATGTGATGATTCACTAAGCGTTTCTTAGAACATTTCTGCCTGTGATTCAGTGTATGAAAACACCTAAATAACTTTTGCAAGTGTCTAAGTTCTAAATTTCTATGATTTTTTAAATTGAAAATTATTGCAGTTACTCAGTAATGTCAATGGTAGACCTGTAAACATTAATCCTTACCTTTGACAAACTCTACCATCTAAGTTACCTGAATGCTATATTAAATATTCTCTCTAATTTTTATTTCATACACTTGACTTTTCTTTTACTATAATGGCCTCTCTTCAGACTTTTCTTTTACTATAATGGCCTCTTTTCAAAACGGCAATAATTATTTTTTTTTTGAGTGGATTTAAAATGGCATTTAACATTTACTGTAAGACATTTTAGTTATCTCTTAGTTAAAAGCACATTTGCAGTAATTATTTGAAAAAAAAATCCTTCATGACTAATTCTCATTTATTGACCTTCTGAGTGTGCAAACAAGTGTAATTTATGCTTTTATAATTGGAAATGCATCTTTTAGAGGCAATAAAACAATATACAAAATCTAGCATATGACACTATTATGTGTTTGCACGTACTGACTTTATACCACTGAAATGTGGACATGCTTAATTGAAAACACTTTTATTTCATTTCCTCATTAGGGTTATTTAACAAAAACTTTTCCATATCACTCTGATGTAAATTCATTTGGATAAGATGTAAGCTTATAATGAGTTGTTATTTGAAATCACTGAAAGATGGTTTGAACTGTAACAATCCTTTTCTATAGAGATCTGTAGACAATGTTTGCAACTAATTTATTAATATTTTTTAAAGAATACTCTGAAATTAATGGGAAAATCACAGACTTCCTGTATTCACATATGCTAGAAGATGTTTTATCACTTACTCTCAGATACTTCGTAATGGTAAGCTGGGCCAACCAAGTAAGTTAACCAAATGAAAAAACAGAGAACTTCTTTTATTTGAAAGATATCATATAATTTAAATGAATTACCTTTATTCTTAGTTCAAGAAAGTTGTAGAAATATTTACTAAAAAGGCAATGCAATAAGATTACCTTTGAAATACCCTGATAGAAAAACAAACCTTTAATGTCTGGAAAGTATTTATTCCAGTAGTAGTGTTTCTCTGACTTTGTGTAAATAACTATAAGTAGATAAAAAAAGAATGATTATTCATCAAACTAACCACTACAGAAGTGTATGCATATTTGTGTGCAATAAAGATATTTTCCGTTGCAGTTTTAAGTAACCATAACAGTTTTAACAGTCTAAGTCTTAGACTTTTTAATACCTTCAAAAGTCTAATATGCCCTAAATTTCTTCAGTCAAGTATTTTTTTAAACACTGTTTCACATAACATTGAAACATGTGGCAACTAATTTTCCCCAGTCATGCTAAATATCTGACCCAATTTCCAGCAAAATTTCACTTTTTTCATATCATCAGCTAAACAATATTTGTAATTGAAACACAACAACACACTCTCAAGAATAATGAAATATTATTAACAAGAATCTTCAGATAACATTTTTTAATGCTTACAAAAATGTGGAAAATATTGATAATTCATATAGCTGCAGCATGGAATTATAAACATGCATACCATTTTTCTTAACCAATCTGGAAAGAAATATATTGAGTTTTTATTCAGATATGGAAATCAATTAATGATCCAATATGATTACATTTCATCAGTAATAAAATGACACAATTGTCAGAATATAAGAGCAACACAATATTGTACAGGAAATATCTATGCTTTTTTTTTTTGCAGTACAATGTAAATTATATTCACCTTTAGAGATAAATAGGTATACTGGAAAACATTTTAGAAACTAAAATATTATATTTTAAATTAAATATCTCTAGTTCCATAACTGAAACCTGATTATTTGGCAATTTAAACAATCCGAAACAGTTTCAATTTGAAAACATTGCTTATTATTATTCAGTCTGTTATTTTCTATTCAGTCATAATCAAAACATTTTCCTTCTCTCCATAAGAAAATATGTCTTTTTAGTAAAGAACAAAACACAGTACTTAAACTAGTATTTTGCAAAGGAACAGCTGTATTAATTTAGCTTTTACTGACCTTATCTTTAGCTTACCTTAGAAATGGGTTCTCCAGTACACGTTCTTCTTGGATGTCTTTGCAGCACATTTCTGCTCTGCCAAGACCATAAATACATATGCTTTGGCATTATGTATATCAGTCATATGGAAATACATTATGTTAAAGAGATGCAGCATCACAGTGTAAGAAAATTGTGAGTGGTAATGAGAATATCACGTTCTTGAAGAGCTTCATAAAGCTTAAGTTAAGCAAGCACTGTTTGAACCCAAATTCAGTTAAATAAAAATGAAAGCTTGTCAAAAAGTTGAAATGATACCCTAACAAATTGACAAAATTAATACATTGTTATAAGTCATGAATAGTTTAACCACAAAATTAGATGGGCAGATATGCTGTTGTTTTCTCTTTAATCAAATTAAAGTATCGCTATTGTAGCACAGATCTGTAATCATATTTCCATAAATAATTATTTAAATTGTAATCCAAACATTCAACTGCTGTTAATATTTAAAATATATTCATTGATCTTGTGCTATAGTGTAAAAGAAAAAAATATAAATGCTGCCACAGGTAATTATTAGTGGTTTAGCTGTCAGTTAGTCAAATCAGCTAAAAGACCAATTACTCTGACGATACACAGGTTGAAAGGCTGGTTAAAGTAGAGCTCATTGTTGACATTAGGTTGTGTTTGGCGAGTTCTGATTCTACAACAGTGGAGGTTTTCCCCTGTGAATTATTATAATGAGGATATTTTGCATTTGAATACACATACAGTAACTTGTTCTCAACTTTAATCTCTTAATCTTGCTTAAATCCTTCAAAAAAAGATGCACAGCACACTTTCCATAATGCAAATTCAGCATTACATTTCTTACTAGAAAAACAATAGCTTAAATAAAGATACAGAGAACAACACAAAACGTTTCCTACAAACTTCCTTTACTTTCAGACGCATCTATAGAGAGCTGAGTAGGCCATGTAAGAAATTGTGCCTCCAAAAGATGATGCATTGCTCTTGAAACTTCTACATTCAGAGTACAATCATATCCATCTCATGGAATATGTTTTCCCTCAGAAGCATCAACTCTGAGGTGATTTTTCAAACAAGTGTAAACAGTCTGGAAGGATATATCATTCAGATGAATTGCCTGCTATGGTCTGCTGGTGTTGATTCACTCAGAGAACAGTGACTATAGCATTAATTATTTTCCAAGACCCATAATACTTTACTTTTTTACTTTACATTTTTAAAAAATATTTTGACACATAAAGCATAAATCTATGCAAGTAAATTAGAAAAGGATGATAAAGCTTCTAAAAATATCTCCCCAATCACTCTGAAGAATGCTTTAAAGTTTTTCATGTGTTTGTGCACACTAAGAATCAAAACACCAGAATACCCTAAAAAATCTCAAGCTTTACTCTTCACTGTTGAAAAATTTTAACTCTACTTTAGCAAATAACTCTACTTATCTTTTTTAGTCATTATGTAATTTCATTACTGCATATTGCTGAGAAGGTATACTAGACCAGATGCTAAAATTTTGAGAAAAAAAAACATCAAGGTGTTTTGAACCAAATTCAAGTATCAAGCACAATAATGCTGTGTTCTTACTCAATGTTTTACATGAATAATTGTGTTTCTCCTTACATAAAAATAACCTTGTCAATTGGTTTCTATTTATTAATTTTATTCCTGCTGCAAAAATTAAGACTTAAAAATTATATAGTCTTGTTACATATTGCTGATAAGAAGAAAAATAAACCAAATTCTTTTTAATATAATGAGATTCTGCATCTACTAAACAAGAAATAGTGACTAGGTGAATTCCACAAACACTTTAAAGAGTCAAAATATCACAGAAAATGTATGGAAAAGAATTAATGCAACTCATGCATTCGGAAGTAGATAAGGCAGAGACACTGCCTCTTTAGATGCCATGTATGTAAACAGAGAACAAAAACTTTTGTTTTGAAGGAGGCATCCTGTGGTACCTAATAATTGGCAAAATTACCTATTCCTTTATTGTTGACTGGAAGCACTTGCAGTTTCCCTTGTCCATTACGGAGCTCCTGAATTGTAAATGAAGAGCATCATTATTTAGCTGCATTATTAGCTAATTTTAGTAAATTAAATTAGTTTTAAGCATCTGATGTGTTAATTTATTTAGCTCCATAATGTCTTTTATTATTGGTTTTCTTGAGACTAAAAATTATTTCATCAAAATGTGAGCAGACTGTAATATAAATCTCAAATTTTCTTAATTTATAATGATACATTGTTGTTAATGATGGAGCACTGTATGGTGTGATTTGACTTAGAATACAAGCTTATATTAACTAGTACTTACAGTTAGAAATGCCAGAGATTTTATATGGTTTAATTTGTTGCACTAGTATTTACATGAATCAGATGGTAAAAGTAGAAGACAATGTTGAGGTGTATTTCCACCTTGATGGAAAATGAAGATTATTGTTCAAACTGCTTCACTGTACTAATCACAAAAACATCACAATTAAATCTTGTCCTTTATTTCTCAATTCATATTCAGAAATTGTTAGTGATGCAATTTATTTAAAGGGGGAAGAAACTTAAACCTCCATATCTTAATTAACAGATGGATGTTGTTCTGCTTTGTATCAATCTTAAATGTAAAATGTTAACATTCCACATCACTTTCCAACTAAAAAAAATAAATAAATACAAGGTATATCCCTTTATAGCAATCCTTATCACAAGTATCTTCTATGAGGTGAACTGTACAAAATAGAAGAAGTATTTTAAAATAAATATGTAAGGTCTATCAACTACCATGAAAGGGAAATTTTTTATTTTTTTTTAATTCTACAGCCACTTGATCTGGGATTAACAGATTTTATGCAATACTATATTTCCTTAGACTGCAGACCCTCAGGAGGGTTAAACAAATACCCTTTCTACTGTTTCAGGATACAGTCTCTCCCGGGAAAAAAATTACCAAGCCTTTTTCTCCTAACATTTTATACCAAAAAAATAATTGGCAAATAAGAAGAATTTAAACCCTAAGAAATGAATAGTAATGAACTGATAACTAAAATATTGCTTAAAGGTTCAAATACACAAAGATTGTAATAATAGTACTGTTCTGTTAAGCTATGTATACTTCATCGAAGCCAGCGGAAAGGAAAACATACCATATCACCACCATACCGCAGGCATTTTCATACAACCTAGTGCAAATTCAAAGCTTTCTTTGACTGTGTCCAATAAAACAGCCACAACTATTTTTAAATACATCAGGAGTCCATGACCCCATAAGTAGTAACTTCCCTTTCTTGATGGAGTGCGCATCTCACTTTTGTAAGTGTCAACGGTTTCTGGCTGGCTGGCTAGAGACCACGGCGTACTCTGCTTTTCTCCCAAAAAGGCCATGTCATTCTTATACAACTTAATCAGTGGCTACATACAGGAAAGCAACACTGCAGCCTTTCTGATCATTTTAATGAGGACCCCTGGCTATTCAGTCATTGAAATATAATTGACTTGCTCTTCTCTTATTTTCATAATAGACACTCCAACCTAGACCACATTTATTTTGCTATAAGAAATGTCAAGAAAGATTGGAAGTTTTCTGAGTGTCCCCATTAAAACTGAAAACATGCCACCCTGTCTTTTGCATTAGCTGCGATCATTTTGTATAGAACTCATTATGCAGATAGAAGATGCAAATGTTTCATCTATCTCACATCTAACCAAACTGCAAGTGCCAAGAAAATAAGCATGAGAAAAATAATTTTCTCTTTCTATGTATGTGTGTGCGCCTGTGGTGTTTGCATTGTGTCACAATGCCAATACCCGTGTGTGCATGTGCACATATGTGCTCACAGACAGCATACACAGAGCCAAAAGTCCTAATATTTTATTTCAGGTAAAATCAAAAGGTTGTTTGGTATGAATCATCACAGCCAAGAAAGAGGATTTTTCTCAACTGAAACAGCTCTATGTAATAATAACAACTACTTTAAAATCAAATGAGTAGCAGAAACCATTCAAATGTGAAGATATCATCACGCACAGCAATGCACTCAGTGTCGGCTTTTAACTGGAATAATGAGTGTTTGCATGTCAAATGTGTTATTTTGAATAAGTCCTAGTCACTTACTGTGACCACCCAGTTCACTAAGTAATATATCAGGTAAGGAACTGAGTCTACTGCATGCCAAGCTCTGCTCATATCTGGCTAGGCTGTGACACTCATTTCACCATTCCACACAATACTACACAGGATATCTAGCAAGAAAAGTCATTCTTTGTCGATTCAACTGCACAATTTGCAGTACAAAAGAGAAGATACCTCTTCCTGTCAATTATTAACACATACAGCATTTTTTACTGATCCCACCAGTAAATACTATCCCTATTGCATCATTACTTTTTAGTATTTTAATGATATGCCTACGCAGGTGTCATTACTTGACATGTTACTAATCACTCAAAATAAGACCCTCACATCTCTCATGATTTTCCAATCATGTTTTCAGATATGTACAATCAAAAATTAAAAAACTTTATATTTGAATTAATCATGACATAGGCTCAACAACGAAAAGATCAGAAATATAATTGCTACAAGATCTGATTTTTTAATCTGCATTTGAATAGGGAAAGCGGATTGATTTTTCCAAAACTTCGGTAATTCTGTTCTGATGTACGATACGGTATTACAGAGGGGACAGAAAAGTCACTGTATCCCTTGAAGTAACTGCATACTGAAATAACAGAAAGGGGTGGCAAAGCAGATATTTTAAGTCAATATTTAATGTCATACGTTATAATTTTTCCTCACAAGAGTCCTGACAATTCCCTTACCCATTTTTAGCATAAAAACATGAAAGTATCATTCTTTCTGGCATATTTACACAGTTTATCTTTGATGTCTTTACATATAGGGCTTGAGAAGGTGTGTTTCTGGGCCTCGTGTTAACGGGGCGCTGTGCACCAACCAACCCCAGCCCCAGAGCAACGGGGCTGGATCCTTCTCGTCTGCCCCACGCTGTCTTCTCCTACAACTCAAAGACGTTGCTACACAGCACCTTCAGGAAAAAAGACTTCTAAGCATCATGCAATCTATCTGTTTGCATGTACAGCCTGTCACCAAGCCATGGCCCCCGTGCTCTCGCACACATTACTCCGGGCCTGGCAGAAATAATCAGCGTAGAAGACAGAAGGGAAGAACCCCTAGGCTTCCTCAGGATCAACATCAGTACACACGTTCATGCTACTTTGGCAACAAATGGGTGTAGCTCACAGAGTACTTTATGCATAGTAGCAGCACTTGGACTCTAGCAAATAAAGGTATCGGTAATGTAAGTGTGTACAAATACAATTTTAATACACACGGGTAATGTTATATAATTTAAATGTCTAAACTTGGAATTATTGATGTGACTTTTATTTACTTTTTTGCTGGACTTGCTTTAGTGATTTTGCATACAAAACCTCTACATAATGAGATTCCCAGCAAAATTTTTAGTGGAAATCATGAAAAGCTTTCAGCTTCAAATTGAATTTGTAAATAAATAAATAAATAAATCTTTGTTTCTAGCCCAACTCCATGTCCAATAAGCACTTTAATGAATGTAATTCATAAAGAGCAACTAAGACCTATCATATAAATTATCAAAAAGTAAAAATGCTGTAACTACTTTCACACAATTTCCCATGCTTTATCAAGCACACCCCCTTAAAAGTAAATACATTTCATGTGAAAAACTAAAAGGACTTCTTTTTGAGAGCTGCTTGATGTTTGCCAGGTGGCACCAGGTGAGACGAAACAGAGTTGGCAGCAAACACTTGAACTCTGTCGTGACACCCTTCATGTTCTCAGTCTGTGTCCAGGCAGTCAATGCGACTGAATTTCCCGGCCCCCTGACTACTGCATGGCCCTTTGGTCACCCAGATACAGGACTCCAGCTCTCACCTCCTTCTTACAGTCCACTTTAAGACATCATTATTTCTCTTTTTCCCTAAATTCTCATCCTGGTTCTCATCTGTGAAGTAATTAACTATACCTTCCCCTCTGGCCTCCACAAGACCTCTGTTTCCCCCAGGAAGTCCAGAAAGGAAGAGACAGGAAGATCTCCTTCCTTGCCACACAGGTCAGGAAGCATCAGCCCTCACAAGTGTTGTGCATGAACTGTCTCAAGTAAACATTTATTTGGTCTGACAAAGCAGATTCACAGGGAGAAAGAGGAGGAGGACTACCATACAGAGATATGACCAGTTTTGGGACCCATCTGGTTTGATTCTATTTCTGGTTCCTGTTTTTTCCTATGACCTGGAGAAGGAAGAGGCAGAAAGGCCTCATCTTCATCTTGTTCTCTGTGTAAAAGAAGACCCCTTCAGTCAGGAGATCAACCTAACACACCTCTCAATAAGATGATGACATCTGCGGACCGAGTCTGCCTCCCAAGGTCGGGGGCTTGTATTGCAGTCCAGAGGGATGTGATTTGAAAAGGTCATTGTGCCAATCCATGTGGACAACACATGCTTTCTGTGACAAAGAGAAAAACCTAATCAGCTAGAGCATGATGACATTCCTCTATCACCGTTCATCAGCATAGCTCCCACATTCAGTCCTCTCTCATTAGCCTTGAAGACCATGCCTGGCCTGACATTTCATTCTGTGCATTGTTATGGATGTCTTCCTTGTTCACCTGTCCCTCAGCTATCTCTATGCTATTTTTCAGACTGTTCATACTTCAGGAAACCAGTATCGCTATTCCACCTTAATATGTCTGAGGGACCACTTCTCCCTTCTCTATACACAACCTGCAAGTGAACAGCTCATCCACCTGGAGAGGATAGCTTCAAAACCAGAAATTGCAGAAAACAGAAAACAAAACTGGAGATGGAGGAAAGGTGACAGGAAAAGAATTTTATTTCATTTGACATCAAGGGAAGTGATGTTCACTCTATCTTTTTCAATCTGCATGTCACCCTAATAAAAAAGCACTTTTTCAGACTAATCAAAAAGTATTTACACAAATCTGCAGAATTATTTGCAGGCTGGGGTGGTGTTTGCAATAACAGAGTGGCACCATTCAGGCCTTCTGTTTCTTGCACTCTCATCAAAAGCTAGAAGAACTGCTTTCTACTTGTTTTGTAAAAAAAAAATCAAACCCTGGCCATACTGTAATGTGAAAATAACATAATGTGCAATTATAAAAATATTGTGCTATTGCTGGTTCTAGGACATCAACAGTGCTAATAACTTCTGACACATGCTCTTAGCAACACACTGAGGCCTTTGCTCTTATGCAATGATCAGCTATATCTGGGGCTCTGGAAAATGCTAGGAGTGGGAAGCTGGGGAGAAAGTTCTTGTGGGCCCATCTGGACCAATCACCCATCAGTTCTATGGGGAATTGGACTTGTTGCCCCAAGGAGTCACTGACATGTGCTCTTACAAAACCTGAAACATTGGTACCTGAGGAAAAAAGATGAGAAAATAGTCAAAGTCTCAGGTGGGATGTGAATTTTCAGAGCCACATGGGGGATTCCCCTTCATCTCACAGGCCTCTGAATTCTCAGAAGCAAGTTTTCTCAGTTAGTGAACTGTGGGTGGACCACTTCTAATCCAGAGGAGATTTTCTAGGTGTCACTGAGCAGATGACAGGTCTCATTCAGGCACAAAGCTCCTTTAGGGAAGCTCAGAAGATAGCCTTCTACCAAGTACCCACTTCATCCTAGTTATTTTCACTTGTCCTAACTATGAACCAGTCACTTAGGACCCTAGAAATCCCAGAAAATAATCTTATTCTCAGAATAAATTCTGAGGTGTTTTTATACTTTACCATCCCCAAAATATGTTATCTATGAAAATAAATTGAAATATTCCTTATGTATGCTAATGTTAGTGACAGTTCTGGCTCCACCATTGACAGAGCAGAAAGCACTTTTTTCCCTTTGGAGTTACTCTGCATACATCTGTCATGGAAAAGTAGGAGAGTATCACATATTATAGTGGACAAAAAGTAGCTTTGATAATGTCTTTTCCCTGCAAATATTTCAGTGCATCAAGTGCCCATTTCACTGTGTTGTTTACCTTCAGCGGAGACCAGTTGCCACTCACAACAGCAGTGTGTCTTGATCAGATAGTTTGTTTTATTGGAAATGTAAATGTTCTGATCAGTTGCATATAAATACAGGGTATTTTGAACACTCCAAGGAAAGAGTGGGTCACTGGATAGAATAAGGAGATTTATAGTTACTTTCCCATTAAACCACACCGGACCAAAGAATTACAAACACAACCATTGGCATGAAGTCTCTAGTTCTCTCAAGGACATGAATGGAAGGGAGAAATTATAGTGCTTCTGGAGCATAAACAGGGAATCTTAGGGCTTAGACAACCTCTGCTGAGTACCAAAAGGAAATAACAGATTGTAGCAGAAATTACGCATCAAATTACTTCTGAGAATGAGTCCTACCATCTATCTGGCACCATTTATAAGAACAAGTCAGCAAAGGCCCTAGGAAACTAAAGCATGGAGGCCGAAAACAGGGATCACCACATGGTTGAGATTTCGTCTGTTTTCTCCATTCCATAAGTTACCAATGGGAAAGGTAAGACCTGTTAAACCTGCCTTTCCAGGCTTCCACATTTACCAATGATTAACTGGAATTGTTGGTCTTAATCAAAGCATTACTGTCCTTATCTTCTTATCACTTATAATATGTTCAGCTATTGTAAATATTTGCAAATTTTATACATATATATACGTACACAGATATGCATGGGCATGCAGTAAAAATCACTGTAGTTATGATATGGTATATTCAATATCATATATAAATTATGGTCTTATTTGTTTTCCCTTACACAGGCAAAAGAGGCAATAACCAAAGTATCACCTCAAAATGCTACTTTTCGGGAATTTCTACTCAATCCAGAAATTTAAATTATTTAAAAATCTAACAAAAGCTATATTACTGGATTTTCAGACAATTATTTGTGTCTTTGCTTACACAGTGTAATATTCCAGAGCTACACTCTGTCCTGACTGATGTTTTTTGCTTTTTTCCTCATTTGAACAGGGGAAGCCTAGGGCAGTGGATGTCACTGGGAGTCAAGGTGCCTCACAGACAGGCATGCTTGCCTTAAGCAAGTCTACAGATTTGGTCCTCGGGAGCTCTTGGTATCTTCAGGGAGAAGTGGCAACTAAAAAAGCATTCTGAGTATCTACATTTCATATATAAACACCTAAATCCTTCTGCAATCTCTAATCTCCCTGAACAGTATCGTTGTTTAATTACAATGCAAATATCTGAGCTGCTTATCCTGAACTCTGTGCAATCAACAGCACTTTAAGAAAGAGCTTCATCTGATGTCACACAGATACCTAAAGTAAGACAAAATAAATCACACCTAGAATTGCTTTTCTCTCTCTGCTGACCCTGAATAGCATAGCGGGCTTAGCTGGGATTTGGAGACCTACACTGCGAGTGTCTACATTTGCTCAGATGAATCCTGCTGCCAGTTGCCTTTTTTCAGTGGGAAATTACTGGATGTCCCATCCTAATGGGGAAGCAGTGATCATAAATATATCAATGATTCTGGGATACTGGGATCCCTGACCTTGGTGATGTGTCATATAAATCTCTTTCAACATAAGGAAAAATGTGGTGGTTTATCCTTAAGTATGACTATGTTCAAACACAAATGAAAGGTTTTTCCAGATAGTTAAAACTGTAAAATTTGTGATGCAAAAAGGAGTTCACAGTGGGAGTAAAGAACTCACCATCAGTGTTTCAATTTTTGGCTGCCTATGTGAAGATATCCCCTCTGGGATTCAATCATGATCCTAGTATTCACACTGAGTAGCATCTTGCTTTACCAGTTATTGCTCGGAAGGCATTGTTGGAAGGTGGTCCTTTGCCTTCAAAGTCCTTGAAAATGTAAAAATACAAAAAGATACAAGCAAGTAGAAGCAAATCTCCTTAGTTAAAGGTATTGTTCCAAGCCTGTCAGTAGGCAAGTATGTCTACTACACTGAGGTCCAAGACACATACCAATATAGTTTGCTTTTCCAAGTGTAATCAAGTTGACATCTATCGACACTGATTACACTTCAGAAGGGGAGAGGGAAATTCGGGAGGTGGGAGAGAGGTTCTCTGCTCTCTGGTGGCTTCAGATGTATCCTCCACAGGGTAGCTTGGGCCTCTGGGCTTAGCCCTGAGAGATAGGTGGTGCGTGAGGAATCATCCTGGAGGCCTTTTGCCTCAAAGATGCTCTTCCCTATTCCTGCTTGTTCCTCAGGGCAGTAATTTGTTGCTGGTCTATACCAGCAGCAAATTATAGCAACCCCTGTGCCAATTCAACTTGCATCTGGGAACTGGAAGTGGCGGGGGAGTGAAGGACAGAGGGCTCTGGCCTTTGCCTGACCATCTGCCTGGTGAAGTACTGGTACTATTTAGTCAGTTTTCCGCCCACTCTTCAGTGCATGAGGGGGAGCCACAGCAACTGAAGCTTCATAGTCCTGACTGTGCTGTCCGTCAAACACAACTCCATCTGCCCTTTTCTTCTGACTTTTGCAATTCACAACCAAACAAGAATTTCCAAAGCCACAACAGCAAGACCCTGCTTCACGGAAACCCTTTTTGCATTTGTGTGTGGCTCAATTCTAAGCCCTTCAAAAGCCAGTCTAGAGATGAAATGCTGACTAGTTTTCATCATACTTGTGTAGCATTCTTAATGTCAAGTAACGCTCCTCTCCATGCCTGGCACAGTTTTATTACATTACTCTGCAAATGACAAGATGCTACTATCACAGGATGCACCAAATGAGTCTGACAAGTGACTAGCAAACCTTTATACAGATTGCATTTTTATTCTGCCTTTATGGTGGTAGTTTATCCAGGCCCTCATTTTCAGCTCCTTGCATGATAGTTCAAGTGGTTTATACTGCTGTTAGGTTATCACATGGGTTTAAAATCATTGTTACAAACAGAACTCTGTCCTCATTGCCAATAGCATTAAATAAAGATCATCTTATTAGGTAAGAGTGGGAGTGCTAAGAAATTGCTCTTGTTATACAGGTCTTGTATCCAGGGCAAAAGATAGAGTCAGGAAATCAGGCACTTTTAATTAAACATTACAAGTGTACCCTATGACCTTGAACACATCTCTGAAAAGGGCTAGCCCTTCCCCTGCCTGCCTAATTTTGCCAGCGGTTTTAGAAGATGGAGGGGCAAATCATTTTTTTAAAATGTTGATTCACACACTACAGCCAATGTAAACCACATAAAAACAACTTCTCACATCTTTCTACTTTTACTTTTCTTCTCTTGCAAAAGCAATATTCTTGATCTTTTCCTTGCACCAGTATGTGAATATGAGATCACCAGGAGACATCTGGATGTTTCTGTTTGGGAATCCTGTCATTAGCTAGCACACTGGATGCGCAGCTAGTGCATGGTCTCTTGGCTGACTTCACCTCCATCTGTTAGACTGGCTGCGTGCCTGCTCAGAAGTCAGTCAGCTTCTTTCACTAGGACACAAGTGCCAGCAAGGATGCTCTTGGATGGACAGCATGAACAGTATTGTAACATGCCATGCCTTTTATAAAAGAGTAATTTGCGACATGGCATGACATTACTCATTTTGGACTGTCATCTCGTGTTGCACCTCTATTTTCAGGGAAATCACTGAACAATGGGAGGATGGTTCATCACCAAAACACTGAGAGGCTTTCACATGTACCTCTCTTTCCATCCATAAGTGCAAGCCTTCTCCTAGCTCTTCATCTGAAAGCAAAGTTGGTGTGCAGTACTTCTATTTTCTCCTTGGTGGCTCAAATATTTCCGCAGAGTCTTGAAGTATGGTATGTTAGAAGGAGCCAGTAAATCTGACGTTCTTGCCTGAACATGCATATTTCAGCTTCACTTTCTTAAGTACAATAAGGAGAAATTTTGGTAACAAATTGCAAAATAAAGTTTTGCACCAACAAGTTGCACACAATTGTTAATATAAAGAGCTCCTCCTCTCCCCAGGGTGGGAAATCCACACAAACAAACAAATGAAAAAATCAAATCAAATAAAACCAAACCAGAAATTAAAAAAAAATAAAAAAAAATTTAAAAAGGAAGAAAAAACAACAGGCTTTCATGCAGCAAAGTGGTAGCAGAAAGTTGGTGATTTTTCCCTCCTTTCTATATACCTACCTCAACCCGTTTGCAAACCATAGTGTTGGCTCCACACTGCCCCAGGGATGGGAGACAAGAGGTGCTGCAAACCAGGACTGATGTGCCTGACAGAGCTGCACAGCAAAGTCTGAGTGATGGCCTGAGCCATGCCCGGCAGTAGCCAAAATTATGAGTCGTTTTTCTTTCCTGGAGCGCTGCATTCAACTACAATCACACATGTGGCATATGCAGTAGCCAGTCAGCTGCCAGTTGATTCTATATATATTCTTACATTAGGTTTTTGAAAGCCATGTAAGAAAAAGGTTTGCATGCAAAGAAATATGCTGCAGCTCGGTGACTTACAGAAAGCTTTGGGCGCCAAAGCCACAGTGGTACACTGAGAGCTATTGTTTGGAGTACAGTGGAATTTCTTCACTTTAAAAGAATCATTCAAACCTGAGATATCTCAACTAGATAGGTACTGCAGCTTGTCCCAGTGAAGATGAAATTTGTTTCATGTATTACTATGTTCTAAGTTAATGTACCACCTGGGAACAATCGTACTCAGCTTATTTCTATAGTAATCAGTAAAATTAATCACATTTCTTTATTACTTTATTTTGCTCTAAAGGTGATCAAATGTAAGAAATAGAAATATCTCCTAAAAAAATAAAGGGGCCAAGGAAGACTAAAGGACCTATCTAACAAGTGAAATAGCTGAAAAACCCTAATAGCTTTCTAGAAATAGTTTCTAAGCAGCTAAATCAGCAGAGTAGAATTTAGTTAGAGGACAAATCTTGGATCATACTGAAAACGAGTCATAAAAGAGTCATACCCTTTTATGACATCTTGGAAACCGGGAGCTTTTGACTCCACATACCCTATTATTTGTAAAAACATGCAGCAGTCATTCTCAGACCCTATTTTATTGTCTTCTACTATGTTCGTGTTCATGGATGAGTAAGCACTCTGAAACTGTGACTAACTTATGGTTTAACAGTTAGTTTTCCCAAGCACCTACGGAACATCAGTTCTAAAAGATGAGAGTCTGCTTTATCTGCAGACTTAACTTGCATCTTTAGATTTACAACTCCAAATAGTTTCTTTTGCCACTAAGGATAGTAGTTTGCTTGAGAATTGGTGACCTTTGTAGTTTTAGCCATCTATAAGAATTAAGAAAATGTTTTCTGCTTTAAAAAAAAAAAAAAAGGCCACATTTTGTCTCCTTGACACACACAAACATGCATACAGAGTATCAGCAGCTCTGTTAAGAACAGAGTGGCAAGTGACTTCCCAAGATCTCCTATGTAGTTTCAGCAAGAGCTCTAGGAGCAAAGCACTTGGAAGACTAAGAACAAACAACAAACAAACACAAAAAAATTATTTTTCCCCCTTTAATTAGAATTCTGTTTAGACACAAATAATCAGGGAAGTAGTATCTGAAAACCCACAATAAAAAGAAAAGTACAAAAAAAACCCACAACAAAATAACACAAAACAGAACTGAGCACAATTTTGCACCTTCTCTAGGAAAGCAAATGAAATCAAGTCTTCAAGCCTTTGTGCTACAATTCATCCTGATATAATTTGTAACAGCCAGGAAATTAACGCTAAACAATGAAGCTCATAATGAAAACATTGTGATTAACAACACGAACATAATACAGAGAACGCCTCGCTGCCTGCCTACCAACAGCTAAGGTCCATCCCCCATACACAGGATGCTCAAGTAAAGAAAAAAAACAAGCCAGGTTTCTAGCTGCTAATCACTGTTGATAGAAGAGCAGTGTGCAGCAGCAGAAGAAAAAGATGAGATTAAAGTGAATATTGCACTAATGAGCGTGTTCTTCCTGATGAAAGATTTTAATGTAGACCATAAATTCCTTTCTCCCTTTCACTTGCTTATCACAAATGTCTCTATTTGGTGAACTTAGCAGCAGCATTATATGGATAGATGCCAATGGACATGTATTTAGGTCTGCATCTAAAAAAATATTGAGGTGTTTTGACTCCAAATCCTGCAAGGTCCAATTTCAAAGCACCTGACCTCAGAAGCAAATTCCCATCACTGTGCTAGGTCTATAGTCATCTACATGATACCAAGGCCTAGTTAGGCTGTGTCTATGTTGGGGAGTACTGCAGCCCAACAGGAACCAATCTGCAGTGCAGAAGAGTTGGTGTTGGGAACCCAGGCACTGGAAAATATGCATTCTGTGGGTTTACATCACAGCGTCCCAGCCTGGTACCACAGACCAAATACTCCAGCATGGGAACATTCCACATGTCCTGAAACACAGTTTCTGATTTCATTCGTTGCAGAAGAAACCAGATTGAGCACCCTGAGTGCACACTGTAATGCAAAGGACATGCTGTGAATGGGGATAAGTGGGAGATTCAGTTCAAGAGCACACTCCCAATTCAAACAAAACTGTTAATGCACATACTCTTTACTGCCTCAAACCAAGTCATGAAAAGAAGCTGCACCATGAGCAGAGAACTGCCAGGACAAGCTGAAAATATCAACGTATGCTAAATTTATCCACCTTTGGAGATTGTCGTACTCACGAACAGGTTAATATTCCTCATTCAATTCCTAGTCAGGAGCCTCCACAGAGCATGGGGGCTTCATTGTGATGAAGCCTGCACAGAAGCACCTCAACCTTTTTATTCAGTTAGTCAAGTCCCTAAGGCAGAGACTCACAGCCCCTGGGTGCCATCATTGCACACACCACAGCACACCTCTTCATCACGCTGTCACTAACAAGCTGAAAAAATTGTCAGTCCTAACAGACCACAGGCAGTCCACTTCTCATGTTCTCTGAATCCACCACTGTCTGACATACTTACTGTCTGAATAGGACTCATGAAGTTCCCACCTGTACTTTAGGCAGCATAGGTTCACGGTTTATCTCTACTTGCAAGGTGTCACACTTCCTAGGACTCGCCCAGGCAAAGAGGTGAAATGCTTTCTTATCCCTCCTATGAAGTTATTCTGTTATACAGCAAAAGAGTTCAAAATACACTGAGATCAAAAGAAAAACCACAGATCAGACAAAACTCTGTAGATCGCAACTCTGTTATACTTCTCAGGAGAAGTATAGCTAAGCAGGATTAGGCAGAGAAGGAACAGACAGGACTGATAATAGAAGAAAGGTAAGTCCTTATAGCACGTCTTCCTTGTGTTGGTGAGTAGTCCTGCAACCCCTAGAATGGCTTCTAGATTACTGAATGATCAGCAGAATAAAAAAGAAGACATTGAATCTAGGTCCTCTCCAGTCTGACTGAGCACTCTGCAGACTGGACACCTTTGCCTGAGGAAGAACTACGACTTCTCTTTTGTGGTGTTTTAAAGCCAGACACTGCTGGCCTATTGTGGAGTGAGTGTTGCTGGCTGTGCCCTGGGAAAGTCCCATGAGCTCTAGATACTTGGTCTATGGAGGTACTGAACCATAGGTTAGCAGAACCAAGGAGGGTTTAGTAATAAAGTGAGATCCAAAATAGCATCTAATCCTTTGCAGTTTTATCCACATTAGAACGTACAATGTAAAATTGAGGGAAACTTCACATTCCAAACTACAGAGAGTATATGATAACATGCTAGCAGCTGTTATTTTCTGGGTAATTTTGTTAACCTTGAACTAGAAATAGTAAGCTCCTTTTCTACTCTATTTTTTACTCTTAGAACCAATATTTCCTAAAAGAACAATTTTAAACATCCTGTAATCATTTTGACTGTAAAATTATTTTGTTTATAGATGATTCAGTAATAAAGAGCAAGCTTTGGCCATGGTAAAAATAGCAATTAATTGACTCTCATTTTGAGTCACATGGTAGCCTACAGATGAAATTACATCTCTGTGTGATTGAAAATAATGAATAATACACAAAGGAATTTATGCAATTATTTGTCTAGTGTCCTGTACAAAGAACCAGTGAAGCCACAAGATCCTTGTGTTAGACTAGCTATCTAAAATGCCATCTGCAGTTGCCAAATGCTGGGGAAAATATTATTGCAGCCAGAAACACTAAAACCAAACATATTTATCTGAACTATCACTGAAGGGCAAGTGCAAAAGTGAAACAAAATTAACATTTTTTCTTGGAAGCCCATGTATTTTGCAGCAAGTGTCTACATTTGGAGAATGAAATTAAGATGGGAACCTAATACAGGGTTGCAGTTCCACCTTGACATGCAATGAAGCCAACTGCAGGCTGCTGTATGGCCTTTCTTTTCCCCTCTCAGTCCTCTCTGAACATTGGTTACATATTCCAGCCTTGCGCCAGAGAGGACAGCTGATCCATCTGAAAACTTATTTTTCCCACATAAATACGGAGGTTAGCCTATAGTTGTTCAGCAATTTTTTTACATAATCTAAATCACTTCTTCACCAAACACTAATTGCAGTATGATCTTCTAACAGCTGTGCTTCCTAGATCTCACCATGGAACCCTCTATCTACTAATCTGAGAGCCTGGCAAACTGGCAACTTGAAGTCAATCACGAGCTGTAAGTTTTGGATTATCAGTGACAGAGTAAACTTTTAATTCAGAGTAGTTCATACTATTGGCCTCAGACTGTCTCTCCTGTCACTATAATCATCATTCCACCACTGAATGGATAAAGGTCCAGGCTTCTATCTCTCAATGAAGGGAATGGAGAGTTTATAACATCAGAGAGACTCAAGAAAAAGATTACACATTTTTAAGTTATGTTTTTAATAACTTGTGTGCTGTAACAGAGGATTGGACACTGGGCTCAAGAAGTCCTCTCTACTCCCAGTTTCCTTCACATAAATTCAGAAACACAAGCCCACCAGGGGTTTATAGATATAATGATCCAAATTCTGGCCGAGGTTGTCCCCAAACCCGTGTCTTCTGGAAGTCTGGAAGATGTACAAGAGCTGGGATCAGACTACTATGAAAGCTTTACTGTTTCAGGTACACTATTCCCTAAACATCTACTACTGTCCTAGAAGAAGGTAGGGGATTCACTCAACCTTTGACTAGACCCAGATGGTAACCCTTATGTTTTCACACCCTTACCTTTACCAAATGCTGCTTGATGACTAGAGTTACGAAAACAAAGCCAGTTTGGTGACATACATTGTAAAGAGCTCTCCCCTGTCCCCATTTCTCCTGTCTTACACAGTGAACATTAGAGATTGTTTCTTAAAACTGGAGGTTGGGAAGAAGCTATAGTAAGCTTGGGGAAAAAACCAGCATGGAGATCTCTGGGATCAGAACAGGGTATTTTACCAGAGTACCAGGTAAATTGAATAAAACAATAAAGAACATTAAACCATAAGAAAAGTACAAGGTAAGATAGGATATGTAAAGAAAGATCTTATTTGTCTCTTAAAAGAATTACTCAAACAAATCAAGAAAATATCATAGAGGAAAAGTGGGAGGTTTTTCTGATTCAAAAGCTTTCAGTAATGTTCAGCAACAGGGAGCTATTAAGGAACTGACTAGAATTTTAAGACAACTAGTTTGGAGATTAGAAATAAAAATGACTGGAAGGACAAAAGAACAGCAACAGTGAATTTTCTGTACAACAGGAAATAAATGAACATAATTAAAGCAGTATTGTCTAATATAGAGAGGACCCACAGTAACTCAGCAAAGAAAAAATAAAGCAAAACCCTGGGGTCATAAAAGATGCAGATGACATGAAAGCATTTGGACTGTAAACTCATGAGCACAGAGGCAAAGTTGAAGGTTTAGACCTTCAGCAAGTGATGCTGTAGTAGCTGTATGCAGACATGCAAGATGTGCATTTGAGAGTGTGAGAATCCAGGAGGCTGTACCTTGAAACACAGGCATGAGAAAATTGTCCTCGATTCACCCAGGGAATATTTCCAATGGTTTGCGAAGGGTTAAGCTGCTTTTAGAGACTGAGATGTATGCTTCCATCTTTTTTAAAAGGTGACTCGACCCACCAGGCCTGGGAACTGGATCCTGGGAGGTAGCTGAATGTGACTGGCTCAGGGAACCCACTGTAAGCATGGACAGGCTGCAGTGCAATGGAAAGTATGACCTGGGTGCCCTTTCCAACTGCTGTGGTCAATGAGAACATACTGTTGAGGAACAGCAGACGTTCATTCTCAAACCTCACAAAAAACAGAGCATTAAGTTGCACTTGGAAGAATATAGAGTGATACAGGTGTTGTGACAGACCACTAGCACGTCCTGAACTGAAGTTTGTTGAGATTTATCAGTTTGTTCCTTCTTCAAAAAATACATAGAAAATGTGCAACATTCAGGCAAACTGAGTAGTGTCCCTGTCCAGGAGCAATGAGTTTCTCTGTGATTTCTAGAGTGTGATGAAACTGTTCTCTTGTGTCACCGCCCCACAACTACAGCCAATCAAGCCACATAAGCTGATGAGCCACGTATCAGGGATCACCAAGTACCAGGGCATGCAATGGGACCCAGACCTGGATCACACACCTCCCACATAATAGGAGACAGTCAGGATGCACAAGGGTTGTCAGAGGAGCACGTCTTACCTGCTGGACAGCTCTTAGGAGATGAGGATACACCACTTGCCTAAGTTCGGATCAGCACTTGGATGAAACAACTCTTTTCCAACCCACATAACCAGTTGAATATACATCAGGGAAAGAACATGACCTTCAGCTTCCCACAAGTCGGACAAGCTCTGCTAACTGCTGGTATTAAGAACCAATCACTCTAGATTACTGGCTTTCACCCAACAGATGATGTTACAAAATGAAACAGATCTACTGGCAAAGACTGAGTCACCCTTTTCAGAAGCTGCCACAGCAGAACTGACATGCTGTCCTCGGCAGCTGCACGTGTCTACCAAACCTCCTAGTCCACAAAAAAAATAAAATGTGTGTCTGCAACCAAGTCTGACATGAGGTCTGTTTGATGATTTAGTCCTACAGAAGATCCCATGGGAGAGTGTAACTCAGAAGCACATTTGGGGATGCTCCAAGGCAAGGTTTAGGTTTCACTTTTCCAGATTTGAAAGATTTGGAAGATGTTTTTTCTTCAGCTCAACCATGGATTTTTTTTTCCTACCTAAAAAATCCACTTAGACAATTTCTTTTAAATCAGTTAGCAGAAAAAATCAAAGTGAATATTTTTGCTTTGAATAAAGTTTCTAAACAGTTTTCCCAAACTGCTGTCCCATTATTATCCTGTCCTTGGTAATGGTCATGTTAACAGCCTCTCTTTTTTTTTTTTTTCTTGTCTTGGATTCAAACCCCCTCTTCCCAATTCCTACTCTTCCACTTAACCACAACACTCCCTTTCTACATGGTAACACTTCCCAGATCTCCAAAAATACGTTTTGTAACAGTGTTCTCAGTTTGCTTGCATTAGTGGGAGGTAATTTCAAGAGAAAGGCTCCCGTCTCATCGCATTTCCCTCACCAGCTGACCTCAAGGCATTCCAGGTCTCTCCTCCCCATATCTGCTCCTCTCCAGTTCCCCCCATCACCACCTCTCCAGGTATCGCCTTCTCCGCAGTGCGAACTGAACTGTTCAACTACACTGCTAAACTGGACCTGGTAAATGATCTAGTCCCAAAACAAAGCAAAATCTTCCTCCTCACAAGTGTTTGGAAGCAGAATGATTAAAAAGCTTATTTGGCAGATCCAGCTGAGGGCCTGGATGCAGAAACAATGAGAGGAGCAGAGCTGAAGCGGGGCAGCAACCTTCCGTGGAGGAGGGTGAGAATACACAGCTGAGGCAGAGGAAAAAAAGGTGGAAAGCTCTTTAACCCTGCTAAGGAAATGTAAGGGAGAGTTGCAGCCATATCTTACAGGCTGAGTGAAATAAGTCAAATTCTATTAGTGGGTAGGTCAATTTAAATTAAGAGTGGAGTGCTAAAGAAACCAGTGGAACAACAAGTGAATAGGGGGCAAGTGTTTTCTTGGAGAAACTATTCATATGCTACATTATTTTCTGGCAGGAAAACAGGAGCGAGATTTTTATGTGATACATTTTCTGGTTTTGAGCAGCCAGATGCCTGATATAGGTAAACAGAAAATAAAATGTATTTTCTTTCTTTTTGCCAACCTCTCTCAATAGTCTCTCTCATCTTTTTTCAGTTCTTATAAAACTATGGAAAGGACAAAGAGGAAAACACATGCCCATGTAAAAGTGGATGTTGACGATTGCTAGCTGAATCTGAATATTTCTTACATATGAAAAAAAATACAATCCAATTCCAAATTATATCAAATAAGAATAAAATTTAATGTATTTTTGTACCACAATGTTTGTTTTTTTTTATTTAGCATTTTTTGTTTTGCAAATTTTCAGCGCTGTGGCCCACATTGCTCTTCTTAAGTAAAACAGCACTGTATTAACAGGAAATCAATCAACCTAAAAAAAACCCAGACTTTAAACAAATGCAACACATGAAAATGCGATACATTTGACTGAAACTTACAGTGAGTTGCGTAAGTGTAATTAAAGTTTCCTTATGTCAAAGATTCTGTTACATAAGGGCAGAACCGTGTGATTAGTACTCACGATTACTCACAGGCAAAATCAGTGTAAGACAAAGAAAGCTCATAAAAATAGTGAAAACTAAGTAGCATAGGATTGCAGAGGCCGCTGAGGTTCAAAAGCAAATTGTGAAAGTAGCTACAGAAGGTTTAGCCCAAAAAGTTTTTCTTGTGGCCAGTTAGTCTGTACTATCTATAGGGAAGAAGACTGAAAAACAAAGCGATAAAAGTCAGAAATGTCTACGACCTGCAGACTGGCCGCAAACCTGAAACACACACACTTGTAGGTAATCAGACTAGATGCTTCCAACAAGATGTTTGCTTTGCTATGTGGCTGGAGTAGCTGTGCTGATCAAGCTGCAAAAGGTTTTGCATTGCATGCTATGCTGCCTCTTTCAAACGAAGAGCTTGCTGCTGCTTGCCCCTGACATGTAAAAAAGCAGCTATAGCTCCACCACAGAGCACAATTGCTCCAATAAACAAAGCATTAATCATGCACATTATGCACAGCATAATACATGTGAGCTCGTCAGCAGGCAAACAGTTCCATCTCTGAATAAGATCCCTTTCCAAATTAGAAGAACCAAATTACACAATCTGACAGCTGTTTGCTGACCTACCTAAAACAATTTGGTTGTCTGAGCCCAGTTACTCGTGGGCAGGTGTCTGCTTCGCAGAAAACATCAGCACCATTTGCATTAGTGACAGCCTGGCTAGTAGTCTCTGCAGGCAGGCCAGGACAGGGCTGGCCTTGCAAAGGCTTTTCTCCCCCAACCCCAGAGCTGATCCCCCCAGGCAGGGAAGACAGACTGCGAATGCTTGGAATGGAAGTCAGACCCCACCAGGAGGCTAAAAGGAGGGTGTGAATTTCCAGTCGTTTCAATCTAGTTCTTATTCTGTTGCACTGAAAGCAATGGAAAGAGCAAGAACTATGTTGGTTAACAAAATAAAAATCACTAAACATTGATGGATTTTTAAAAAGAAAATCTAGGATGTCATGGCCTTGTTTAGTAGGAACCTTGTTTTTATCTGGCTAGAAATCCTGTCCTGAATTCAGCAATAGTGGGCTTGATTCTCCACAGCTTATTTATTTCCAGTATCCTCAAGAAAAGTACGAGTAAGAAATAAAGATCATGGGCTTTTAAAAGTTTGCTTTTCACTCTCTTCTTGATGTTTCCATTACACTGTAGAGTAATAACTTGCACTATTCTGGAGAATTAAGTCCACTGCTTTATACTCGTTCCGCATAGAAGAAAACTCATGCAGAATGAGCTTAGATATTTGGCAAAAGCCAACTACCTATCTCAGGTATAATTAGTCCAGGGACAGAACCAAGATATCCCAAGTGTCAGCACATACATTTAAGCCACCAGTGTAAAAACTCAGTCATTTTTATATATCACACTTTAATATGTTCAGGCTTTGAAATCATCCAATTCTCCAACCAGTCTAAAAGGACTTGTACGAAGCACAATGAATTTCAGCAGTTTCATTTTTCTGCCCAGCTCAGGATAGAGCAGACAAAAGAAAGATAACTGACATGTCTTTAATAGATTCCCCAGTCTTTGTCTTTTGGCTTCCTGAAAAGAGCATCAGGAGCACCGACACTCCAAAATGGTACCTTGTCCTGAGATTCAGTAAGGAAGCAGCTCTGCAGGCATTAATATAAAATCCAAGTTACTTGTTTGAATGCTGCCACGTGGGGTTAACTGGTATCACTACCACTTTCATTTGTTCCAGAAACTCTGAATTTGAATGTCAGAAGCTTTTGTTGCTGATGCATCTGTAAATAATTAGCATTTCTTTGTTGAACACTAATTATGTCTGCCATGCAGCTGTGCCAGAGAAAGTCTCAAAATAGATGTCATAAACAGCAATGGACCAAATTGCCTCCCTACTCCCGGCTGACCCCAGAACATCAGAGTTGTAAGTTAGGCCTCAGGGGCCAAATTCACCTCTGGGTGAATCTCTGCTGTTCAGTTTTATGAGTCATACATTTATTAATCAGCCTCACACAGTGAGAACCTGCTGTTTGTCAGGAACAATCATGATAGCTGGTAACCTCTTTATCCAGCCTTGGTTTTGCCATGTGCTTAACCAAGAAGGGAAGACAGGGAGATGGGGTGATAAGCCACACAGCTTTCACTCCCTCAGCAACAACATTGGCTTGAGTTTCTCTTCTGAAAAAGAACACACCTGTCGATCCCACTGTAATGTTCTTTTCATTTTCAACACTCTGGATATTCATGCTCTTGTACACAAATAGGCCTCTTCTCCATCAGTTCATACCTCTTTATGTCTGAGAGAACACACTCCACCACCTCTGAGAGAACACTTGCTATTCCCATAACACCCTCTCTGCAACCATCTTACTCTCTCCAACTCCTTCCAAGATTTTCCAACTTCCAGCCTCTTCAGCTGCCCTACCAATATCCATTCTCGATCCCATTCTTATCCTTTCTTCCTTCATCTGTCTTGGTATTCTTCCTCAATTACTCTCCAGTTTCCCAAAATATGAACAATATACATCTATGACACAAATATTTCACCTGTGTTCTTCCTACACATAGTGAAAGCACACATAGCTGCACACATATAGCCATGATCTTTCTTCCTTCTCTAGTTTCAACTCCCTCTAATATGAAATCATGCTTTCAAATGAGATTAATTCTTTTGGCTTCTGAAGTAGGAAAAGAAAAGACAAGATCAAACCCCTCCGTCAGCTTCCTGAGATTAGTTTCTTATTTCCTTCCTGAGAAGTGACAGAGCGTAAAGCATTCAGAAAGTTTCACAGCAGTTTTTAATACATTCTAAATATCTTCTCATGTTTCTTTTGGCTGAAATTACCATAAATTCATGAACATATTAGCCATCCCATGATTTCAATTTTCAGTGAATAGTTGCTTGTGAAAGAAATGCAACATCTTTTTATCATCTAGTGTTCCTTTCTCTGGATACCTATACTCTCTCATGCACTTACCAGCACTTTCTCCTTCTCAGCATCAGATTTTCCTCATACTTTCAAATACAATTGCTCTCGCTTCACCACGCTACAGAGTAGCTGTTATTGGAGCTTCTTATATGCTATATCCCCTTATTTCTCCCTCAGTCCATGAGATTACCCTCCAGGTTTTATTGATTTTTTTTCTTTATTGTTTTCTACTTTTCTTCAGGAAATTATCACCATATGCTTGCTCTATTGCAATTCTCTTTCCCCAAGTGGCATCTTCTTTTGGCCATTGTTACAACTAATATACTCGGCTAGGTCTAACTCAGTGTGGCCTTTCTTATGTTAATCCTAATTGAAAGTACAGCCTCAATCTCTGCATCTGTCTTCTTCCAGACCATGAAATGTCCTAGCCTGCCACTATCGCATTCTGAAAGAAATATTTAATCTTTCTCCTAAACATAACACAACTGGAGCTGAATTCTTGGACTTTTCTCAACTGAGATATGACAGTACATAGATAAGTGGTACTCAGGTTTTAAATCTTATTCAGGCTCTAATGATTTCACAGCATGGCCCTTGCAACTTTCTAATGTCTATACTAAATGCTCTCAACTTGTGAAAAATTATGCAACTGAGATTACTCCTGAGATTATAATTTTAACTGTGGTCCTCATGTGTTAACTTGTTGCTGCTATTCCTTCTTCCACATGAAACTTCATACCTAGACTTTTATTCTTGATCTCAAGGACTAAGATAATCCTACTTCTCTCAGCTTTGCCTCTTCACACCTATTTCCGTAGTGACGCCGGTGAAGACAGTCTGAGTGCAGCAACTATTTTCTCACCCTTTGTCCCATCCTACCCATTAGTGCCAGAATGGCCCGCTCAGTGGCATTGTCCCATTTTTAGCCCTGCTCAAACTTCATTCATGACACTCACTCTCAACAATCTATTTTTTTTCAGATTGAGAGAAGCATTGAAAGGAGAGGAGTGCTGGGAGGGACTCCAGTACGATGGAAACGTGGCTGCAGGAGTGATGCGATGCTGAAGAGTGGCTGGAGTTTGAGAAATTAATATTGTTTAACCAGGAGATGGGGAAGGGTGGTATCACAAATGCGCCCATTGAGAATTACTGAGTTGAAGCCTGATGTATCCCCTTCCCTCAATTCATATATATTTTTTCAGACTGTCTAGCCTTAAGAAGAGAGAGTGTGCTATACCCACAGGTAGTTACATGGCGAACAACCTGTCTGAAGTATTTATTCAGAGAAGATATACCCACATTGGCATGTGAACAAAGCGTACTGTGTCATTAGGTCTATCGTTAGGGCTTTGTGATAAGATACCCCGAAGTGGCCAATCTTCATAAGGCCACAGTATCTGATTGTGGTCACCACAGTGGATGATGTCAGGTCGGCAAGCAGGAGCACCCTGGAGCCCCAGCCTGTCTTTCCACCTCTGGGGTTTGAACCGTGCCCACGTACTGCCATGTGGCAGCTCCTGGCAACAAATCAGAATAAAGGCTCCTCCTGAGGAGAGCTAATGATGCAGCGCAGGCAGAGGCTCTCCATCAGAAGCAATGAGATGCTAACATAAGGCAGTACAGTTTGCTGGGTTTTAATTCAAAAGGCTGTCTTCTTTTAGTAATAAAGTCAGGAGCTGGAACAGGTAGGGAGCTTCATGAGTGACAAATAATGGTGCGATGCTAACCAAAACAAAAATTTCTTTGTGGTGAGGAGCTTGAGGGCAACTAGCCTCTTCAACAGGTCACACGCCTTAGCGTGGACTAAAGCATTTACCGGTTTAAAAAGCAAGTACCACTGGAAAAGTTGATCTGCTGAACGGTAGGTTGTATCTTCCACTGAACTCAGATGAACTAATTAAAAGGACTGTAGTCCAAAAGTATCTTCCTGATCAGAATTAATATTCCCATTTTATTTAATTTCATGGACCTGAAACAATCAGGAGCTCTTCATTATGCCTATTTCTTTTATTACCTTTGCTGTCATCCTCAGATCTCATCCCTGCAACACCGAACTACAAATAAGATTTATTTGAGATAGAAGTACTCTTAGGTCAACAGTGCAAAAATCTGTGCCACAGCATTATACATGAAAAAAGACCAAATATTCCATTAAATGCCTTAACACTCTGTGTATCTGAAGTTAATTACAAATACCAATCCATGCTACTTTCTTCCTGAATCAGATTTTCTGCCAAACTCCCCCTGAATTCTTCATTATATCTGAGCCAGGAGTCAGATCTTTAAGTGATCTGCACTGTACAACCTGTATCCAAGTAACTAATGAATGAGAACATCCCTGAAAAAAAATTACCTCTGCATGGACTGAAAAATTACACCAGAATATGAAAGTTTGATGTTTCCTCCTTGAACTCTTCCCCTTATTTCCACTCCTGTTTTATATTCTGCATCCACCATGGTAAGTGCATTTTTTGTATTTCTATATGCACTCCTCTCAATAATTTTTTGTCTTTCTTTTTTTCCCTTTTTTTTTTTAAATGACAAGCTACCAGTTCAAACAGTCAGTATTAACAACTGTGATAAAATGTCTTTCCGTTGAGTATCATGGGCATCTGAGTTCCTGCTCCCACCAACAATTATTTTTAGGTTTCCAACGCCTACATTGTACAGACACCACTGCGGAAAATTAGCATATTAGATAAACCCAGCAACTCTGGATTGGGTGAAAGGGCAAAGAGCATTCAAAATTACAATTCCTTGACTAAATATACTTTACTAGATTTTCTTCTTTGGGGTTATTTTCCAAATGCATTTACAAATTTCTTTTACACGTACCCTTTTCTCAAGTCTCAGAAAAACAATAACCAACCCTAAACTTTCACTTTATCAGCATGAAGTCGCAGCTACTATAACTTGCAGTTATAAATGCCTCCCTTCTCAATTGCTCTGTATGAGTCTCCTGCAAAGCAATCTTGCCAGAATCATCACCTACTTGAAAATTCTAAAATAAATTCGTAAGAAATAAAGTTGAACATCCTTAACTGCTCATCTATGAGGCCTCAAAAGGAATATTTTAAAGTTGAAAAATTGCAACCTAGCCTCAACATTTTTCCAGCTGCAGCATGCTTTGCTGATGTGATTCCCAGTGGGCAGGACTGAAAGCAAAGGTGTTCACAAGAAATTGTAAACAAGCCTGGAACATGTATTTCAGTCAGAAAAACTTCCTATGTATGGGCATGCAATTTCCACCCATTTTAACAAAATCCCATAAAACCTCAGCAGCCACAGTATATCAGCTGGACTGTGCACATTCCTTAAAATTTTGCTTCTCAGTATTTATCCTTGTGATTTTTGTTTAAAGCCATCTGCATTGTCCTGAGTAGTTAGACCAGCTCCACACACTTTTGTTCCACAGTCAAATAAATGTCAGTCTGCTTTACCAGCTGCAACCATATAATTACTTGATTGTGTTGGGCTGGATCTGTAACAATAAGTTAGCGTGTAACAGAACTGAATTTACAGAGCAACTTTGGCTGGCAGATTTCTGCTGTCGCCATGCCCACAGCAATCACAGCCCAGTTGCCTCTGTCATTGCAACTTTTAACTAAGTACACGTACCAAGGAGCTATTTTTCACAGCGCTGTCCTTCAAAACTCTGCATCACCAGCACTGTTGGTTCCAAGTCGTGACAGTTACACAAAGTAGGTGCCCTGTGAAAACAGCACAAATGTACACACAAAAGGTTGTTTACAGACATTTGTGCATGCAATGCCCCACTTTGTACAGATTATCATAGGAACTGTGCTTGTAAATAAGACTGTCCCTCCTTCCTTGAAACATCAGTACCTTGAAGGAACAGACTACTGTATTTTAAAACTCTTTTAAGATGAATAATGCTCAATAATGCAATCATTTATGCATACCTTTGTGTTGTTTCCACACGGTACTGTACATCTCAGTTAAAAGCAAAGGCCAAGGCAAGCACTGAGTAACTTAAGAACCTTCTTGATGACCTTTGTCACCCAGGGCCCCTGGTCCGTTCAGCAGTGGGACCAAATTTTCCCATCTTCTTTTTGCTTCATTGTACTTGTAGAAGCCCTTCTTGTCCCTTGACAGATTCAAATCTACATGGACTTGGCTTTCCTGACCTCATCCCTGCACATTCAGACAGCATCTGTATATTCCTCCCAAGTCACTAGTCCCTTCTTCCACCTCTTGTAAACATTCTCTTATATTTAGCTTAGCCAAGAGCTCCTTGTTCATCCATGCAACACTCCTTGTTTGCAAAGGTAAGCATCTCCCTTTGCTGGCTCCTTGATTATCTATGTCAGAAAGTTACCATCAATGCACTCCAGAAACCTGCTGTATTGCTTGTGCCTTGCTGTGTTGTTCTTCCTGCAGATCTCAGGGTGATTTAAGGCCCCCATGAGAATAACATGGCTTGTGAATGTGAGGCTCTTTCCAGTTGTCTGGAGGAGGCCTCATCTACCTGTTCCAAATCACATGATCTGCAGCAGTTTCGCACCACATCATCCATATTTGTACGCAGGCTAGCACTGATCCATAAGCTCTAGACAGTTTCATTATCCATCCCTAGACAGATCTCCACTCATCCCTGCCCTCATCTATTGCCAGGGCACTACACATATTCTGAGCAGCAGATCCTCAGGTGGGGGCAGTAGCCATCCCCTGGTGGCAGAGCTCACAAGCTCCCAGACTTCTCCATCCTGGGAGTCTCTATTTTCCCAACTCCATAAGCAGACTGCCTCTGCACCTCCTTTGGTACAGCTGGGGTTCAGGCTTTGGTAGATGCTTGGTCTTGGAGAAGATCCAATCTCTTTGCACTGGTCTTCATCATCTCTGAAGCTGTGCTTGTCTTTGCTTTAGAAGTCCAGTCCGAGGTTCTGTTTCTATTAAAAAACAGCCCTGTTTGAGAAGAGGTGCCAAAGCAATAGCAACGCTATTCTTCAGAATTGTGTATAGCTAATGAAAAATGGGAAAGTTGACATCTGGAGGCAAGGAAGGTTATGGCAGTCCAGTCTACAGTTGAGGCTGCATGTACACAGAGCAGCAGTCACATCCTCAGGTCACTAAGCTTCCTATAACTTTCTATAATTGCATATCTTTTATAAGGAAAGCTAAGAGTAGAAGTAGTACACCTGTGAGTGGCCAAAGAGCTAAGGGCAAATATTAAATATAGGAAGTACAAACATATCTTTAAAATCCCCAAACCACCTGACTTTATGAAGAAATTATTTTTTTATGTTATTCCTGTATTAATTAATCTGTGGGTTTTGAAGGTTTATTCAACCCTAGAAAGAAAAAACAAAAATCATTAGCTTTGATCATAATTATAGTACATACTCAGGGAAGAAATTTCTGGTAGTAAGTAGATCCTGTGTGGAGCAGATCAAGGTGTAGTGGTTAGAAAGTGAAATAAGGCAACTCCAATTGTAAGTAGGGTGGAAAATTTTCAGCAGTGAAACATGCCAAGCCCTGAAATAGCCATGAACATGGTGTCATTCCACCATTTGAAGTCCTCGAATCACAACAGTATTTATTTCTCAGAAATACAGCATTGCTCAAGCAAGTTTAATAGGCTTAATTACAGATTACTAGATGAGGATCTTTGCGTGTGGTACACAAGGTGCCACACTATACTATCATTAATAGATATTTAGGACCACCAGGAACTCTGATGATAGTGATCTACACAACTAATCATGCAGAATGAAGATATTTCCTTGTAACTGAAATTTCTCTGCTGTTTATTTTCTATGTGTTTATACTTGCGTGTGCTATAGAGTTGCTGGAACATCTTTATGACGCTGCTGTGACATCCTGGAGGAAAGCATAGCGGGGTTTGCTTGTTTTTTGAACAGGTGACAGAACACAAAACAGAGCCATTGACTGTCACGGGATCATATAAATGGACTTCCCCAAAAGGTTCCAGCACTGTTTTGCTTCCATTCTAAATTAAAAGAAGACTATTCTACTACATGCCAAAATGCAATTGTGTATCAGGTCCATACAGTATTGGTACACCTCTGCATACTGAATCACAGGAAAAAACATAATACATATATAATCGGTATTCTCTTATATGAAGGATCTTTAACTTATTTCCTTAACTAATATAATCATTTCTTCTTTCCATATTCATTATTTGAACCTCTGTGAAGAGTCCACAGATCTATGCTTTCTGCATGTAAATAATTCCATGATTACAGGCAAGTAGCAATTTTTTACTGGCACCAGCATATAACGATGTTTGCACAAAAGCCTAGACTCAACATTGAATGCTTCTGTTGCTGGACAAGGTCTCAGATCAATATGTGGTATCTGTGTAACACATGCTACCTTATTAGAGATGCAACTAATTCTTATTCATTCATGGGCATCATATGTCTGGGAATGAAAAACAAAAATATTCTAATGCCACTATGTAATAGATAGGACATAACTCGTCATGCAATAAACAAAAATAAACTAGAAAAATCCTGCTGGATGTCATAAATGTGGTCTGGTACATGAGGACTTGCTAGGAACCCCGAAGAGGGGCTGTGAAAGCAGAGGTCTACTTTGTGTAGACCTCGAAGCAGGTCACTAAATAACAGCCTCTCTCCCATGTGGCACTCTAAATCAACCACGTGTTCACATAAATCTATCAGAACTGTAGCTCAGCTAAACAAAAAGGAGTATTTCTCGACTGGTCTTTACAACTTTTTCTTGTTTTAAATGCCCCATGTTCAGAGCTATATGAAGCTACCTGTGACTGTAACTAGAATGGAATTATTTCTAGACACAGAAACTAATTCAATTCATTTCTCATATTTAAAATATTTTTTATTTATTTATAAAATATTTCTCCCAAACTAAAGTAGAAGTAAAATAGCATCAAATCTGCTTGAAGAAAGTCGATGTTAGGAAGTATTTTCTTAAACATTTACATGAGTATGTATGGATTTTGTTATTTTTTTTTTCTAGGACTTGATTCTGAGAAACAGCAGCTTTAATCCTTCACAAACAAAACCCAAAAAAAACCCTTCCCGATACCAACCATGGGGATGAACCCTCTATAACAACCTGTGGCTTGTCTGCAGACCGTAATTAGTTAGAGAGATCATGATATAGAGCCTCTTCAAAGAGGATAAGAGTGGTAGTTCTCTATGGAGAAACAGAGCAACCTTTTGTACCTGGTAATTTAAGGAGCAGCAACAGGCTAATCCACCGCCAACGCAGGGCGTAGCATGTGGTGCGGTTCTCAGCAGAACAGCAGGCCCCTAATGAGGTCTAGGAGTGGATAGCAGCTGGTAAACTCAGTGCTCAAGTAGGAGGCTCAGAGAGCCTTTATTTGTTAACAAAAGGCTGCAAATTGCTCAAAGCCCTGAGTAGGCAATGAGAACATGTTCATATGGTCACTCAATATATAAAATTTTCAAAACAAATATTACAATATATACATTTTCATTGAAGCAGGAAGCAGTGGAGTTTCTGAGGGCTGGACGGTTCAGAAATCAGTCCCCCTAGAAATTACACCAGCTCTTCCCTCTATATTGCAGCAGCTTGACTACACACATGCATCTAATGCATTTGCATGTCATTTTCAGCATAAAATATTTCCAGGTGTGTTGCACACAGAGTTAATAAATTAAAAAATATTTTACTGTATTTCATTGCCACTTGAGTCTGAGAACTCTATTGGCTTCTGAAGGGTGATGGATGGGGAAGGATGAATCAGAAGGCTTTGACAAAGGGTATCATAAACCGTAAGTTCAAAGATCAAATGTTTGAACAAGATCAGAAGCTGAAATGTACTCGGATTTTGTTATGCATCTGGCCTTATCCATTGTTCTCTTTATAGCATTAGTATAATTCCACTGGTACACAATTTTGTTGAATTACATGTTATAAGCATGTTTCAAAACTAGTACATGGCTGACAAAAGATCACTTGCTATTGCTACCACAAAACTCCATGGGTCTTGGCCCCAACTGGAAAATCAAGATTACTTTCTGTTATGGCCGTAAATTATAGTTTAATATGTACATTGTTTCCTGAAAACTATGTAAACAGAAGATAGAATCAGCTTCTGATTTAAAAAGAAAAACAAAACAAAACAAACAAAAAAAAAACCAACAAACTAACAGTACATGTTCCTTATCATTGTAACGAAAGGATAACACAATTATAGGCAAGCAACGTTAAAATAATTTCCAGTGAAGCTCTGGTAATAGCAGAAATCCTACAGGAAAATACACTTGAGGAAATCTGGTCTCCCCATCTGGTTAAGGCTTTGTGTTAGAACCACAAAGGTGTACAAAAATGTCTTCAAGACTTTTTTTAATAATGGAACATTTTTGTCTGGGACAAAAAATATGTCAAGTTTCACCTAAAATTTGAGCTCATTTTTTTTCCTGGACTGTGAAATTGAAAATAACTTTGAACACCAACTCAGAAATTCTTTTGCATTATTCCCATTCGTTAAAATCTAAAAAACACCATGCTTCACTGTGTATGGAGAATGAGATTAAATAATGGTGAAGTAATATATCAAATACAACTACAGCAAAATTGTGAAATCAGTTTCTCCATCAAATCACTGTACTGACTTTTTCTGGTCATGTGAGATAGATTAAGAATTTACCTGGGGAGAAGGATAAATAGAATATCTTTCTAAAACTTCTTCCCTCAAATGATGTAAATGCAGGGTGCAACTCTGTTCAGAAGTAAGATATTTGAATCCTCAAAAACAGGAGTTCCCAAGCTTTGCTGCAGATGCGATGACAGTCTAAAGACTGCCACACAAGAGTAGTGCATAACCTCAGCCCCTGCATGGAACCTGAGCTGGCAGTTTAAGCCCTGGACCTTCACAATGCCAGAGAGCAGCAGCATCTCAGCAAGGTGCTGAGCCTCTCTGCCCTCACTAGCTGCTGCTGCGCTGTCCCGTGCCCTTCCTTTGCAGCAGGGATGGGCTCCCACCAGCCTCAGCAGGAGCAAAGTCTGGCTCCTTTCCTCTGAACTGCCTCCTGGGTAGCGTTCGCTGCAACATGGGCTAACCTGCAAGGAAGGGGGTTCCCCAGAAGCTCCCGCAAGAGACAGGGCAGGCTGCTGCCAGTCACTGCCTAAACCTGCTCCTTTTAGGTCAGGAGATGCCTGCTTTCAACCGTTTTTCGGCAGGTGTGATTTAGGAGGAACACGTTAGAGGAATCGGCAAGCACAAAACAGCAGTAGTTTATTTCTATCTAGCAAATATGGTCGTCGGGTTGGTTTCTTTTAAGTAGAATCTGCTGGGAAGAAATGAAACATAATAGAGTATTTTATAATCATATTGGTGTAAGAAAAGGAACTCCAAAGCAGAACATAATTTAATTAACTCTATTGCAGGAAATTATGATTATCAGAACTCATTGAAGTTACGACCAGTGTGTAATCATCTACAGCTTTCAGAAAATATATGCTACTTTAACTTTGATGAACTTGACTCAATAGCACACCGTCTGAATAGATTCTCATTTGTGAGTATTCATTATGTATTCAAAGAGCTTTTGGTACAAAATAAATTCTCAGGGCTGTAGATCCAGACCCTTGCTAGAATTTTATTAATGTTGTCACAAAGGCAAGATGTTTGTCACAGTTTCCTCCTTATAGCTATATTTTACAGCAGAAACTGGAAAGATTTCATACTGTCTTCAGCAACAATAGTGTCAAACAATTGATAAATTTGAAAAAAATAAATATTCAAGAATCTACAGATATAAAAAAAATATTTGGGCTGTATATTTTTGACTCAGTGGATTTCTAAGGCAAAGTGTAGGCCTCTAAAAAGGGAAAGAGAACATTAAATTGCCAGATTACATTAAAATCCATTCATAAATATGGGTAGCCCAATTTGTAATGAGAAGCTGACCCATGAAGCCCTTTCAGGAGACTCCTGCAAGGGTGCATGTAAATATCCATATATGATCCTACACTAATAAATAAATAAATACAGATTTTGCTGCAAAATACACTGGGGCCAAAATTGTATTTAAAGAGTGTGTTATGTAGATTAATTTGTAAAGATAAAATAGCTTCATTTTGCTTTCCTAAAATTCTTATTAGCAACTATTGATTTTGTTGCCTGAGATATAAAATGCCAAAAAAGTATAGTAATATAGATGTTAATTTATTTTTTTTTTACAAAAGATAGATTAAAAAGCAGAAGTTAGTTTTAGTTTAATTGCTGAGATGTTGGAAGCAGAATTTGACCAAAAAATCTGTGTGGGAAAGATGAGAAGCAAAATTACTTTTAAAACTCATGTATATTTGTGACTGTTCTATTAGTACGAATACAAAGTTCTGTGATTTACTTCATAATTACAACATGTTAAAAAAGCAATTTATTAAAATACAGTAATTAGGTATGGCAGAATATTTAATTGTTATAAAAAGGTACTGTTTATGAATAACTGTAGTGTAATTGTTCTATAGGTAAGAGTATCTCCATAAACAAACTGTAAGCTTCATTTTCATGATGTTGCATGGAAAAATAATTTCAACTACCTCACACTCCAAAGCTATGAAATGGCTACAGAAAATCTCCAAATACTGTAGAGATAAAAAAAGTAAAAAAAAAAAAAAAAAAGAGAGAGCAGCTAAAGATGATTTTAGTCTTTTGACCACACATTTATCAACGTCATTGTTTCTTGTCAGGAGTCTGTCTAGTTTTAATAGACAGTTTGTAGCACTGGATAGGGATTGGGATATAATGCAAAGAGAATGGCTCCCTGGAGGAAAGTTTGAGATGGGGCCAATTGCCAACAAGAGAGCCCAGGTCTGAATAAAAGGGGTGAAATCCTAGCCCTACTGACATTAATGGCACACTCCCAATTATTTTATTATGGCAAGATTTCAATCCTGGGGAGAGGGAACAATCACCATCAGTACAGAAAAAGATACACTTTACTGCTTGTCTTATCCCCTCATCGTTTTTAACAGAGAAAATATTATTTATTCCTTGTGAAATCTCCTCAGCACTGCTGCTTTTTGATACATTCTTGAAAACTAGGAACTTAAAAATGAGAAATATATTGTGTGCTTTCTGCAATTATTTTCCTTTTCCAAAACCATTCACCATAGAGGCTACTGAGCCCAAAAGGACTACAGCAGACAACTGATGATCTCATATGCTTATTTTTTCCTTTTTCAATCGATAAACCGGTTTCAGATCATCTGATGTCAATGGTAAGCAGCTTTTTTTGTTTGGTTGGTTGGCTTTGCCGGAGGCTAGTCCTAAGGACCTGGCTGTGTAACAGCCTCTTGCGCTCAGAAGGAGGCTCTCAGGCCTGTTGTGGCACCGGCATCTGCTTTGTGTGCGGGGATGTGCAGAGAAGCTTAAGTAAGTGTGGGAAAACAGCAACTGCAGATCAGGATTTGCCATAAGGCAAGACCTAACACATAGCTCTTTCTGGTTCACCACAAACAGATGGAAAAAAAACACATAATAGGCTCCAGCTAAAAGTCTTCTGTTCTATTCTCTTTCTTATGAATATACCACTGAGAAATTAGCAAAGTTGTTTCAAAAACCCTCCCAGAGAAAGTAGCTACATAATTGCAAAGCCTTTTTCTATTAACGATTTTCATACAGATATGGGAGACGTAATGATTAAAGGAGTACGTGTCCAGTGTCATTCACAATGAACACATTGATTTTTACACGCCACAATTTTTGAGCAACACGGTAATCTTTAACAGCACAAAGGAAAATTAGACTGGTCACATTCACATCCTGAGACCTCATATGCAGGACAAGGGGGAGGTCTTTCTGTAGAAAAGAGCCCCCCCTCCTGCCTTTTTTTCCCCCTTGTGACCTTACAGGATGGTGGGAAGAGAAACGAGTAGCAGGAAGAGACTGTCTCTACTTGTGGCTGCTCAGTGAGTCTCAGGTAAAACCCCTCCAGACACAGGGAACAGTATATGAGCCTCTTCTTACCAGCTGGAGCTTTTGTTTCTACCAGAAACAGCAGTTTCATTTGCTGAGATTGATAGCAGAAACTCTTGGAATTATAATCTCCTGCGGGCATTGTATGCTGACAGCCTTTAGGGGTGGTGGGTGAGGTTATGGGTGAGAATGAGCAGAGTTTTCCCTAATGTTATTTGGGTTGGGTGGATAGGTTTGCTGGTTTGTTCCTTGTGTGGACACCTAGCACTTTGAGAACCTGAGGGATGTCAGCTAAGACATAGGTTCAGAGAGGCTGCAGTGAATCTAGTGGTCCCAAAAAGTAATGATTACATATAGGAGGTGAGTCCCCTGTAGCTCCCATAGCATAGAGTTAGAATTTATTGGGGGACTGAAAATGAATTAAAATATAGAAGGGACTCAAAATTGAGGAATGCAATTAGGCACCCTAGCACAGTTTAATATCCTCAAACCTGAGATCTCTGCATCTCTAAATATCCACATCGCAGTTAGTCATCCAAACTGTATAACCAATGGCAATGAATGGGCACTTCTAAGTTACACCTCACATTAAAACAGACAATAGATCAAAGGATTGTACGCCGAGTGCCTATTTCTGCCTCCATCAATTACAAAGGGACCCTATTGCAACTACCTCAGGCACAGATATCTAGATAACAACACCTAAATAGGTGTTGCCCTGACAATGACCTGTGGCAGCACTTTCCATCCATTCCCTGCAAAGGTTAACCAGCCTGTAGGTTGTACATTAAAGTATCTTCCTCTTCCTTGTTAGCAGGAAGGCATGGCACACTCAATCCTTCTGCTGGTGGCAAGCAGGAGTCCTCCATGGCACTGTCTGACAAGGACATGGTCTTCAATTGCTCGGAACTGAGTCTGCCATTACAGACTGCCTTAGACTGCCATTGACAACACCTCGCACTCATGTTAAAAGCACATACTTAAACAATCTTGAAAATCATTTGCTCTCTTTCTTCTAGAGGAACCCTGCATTCAGTCTGCAATAGGATATTTGGGAGAGCATCCCACACACAGCTTCGTCCTTGATTCGCCCAGGCATGCTCCACTTCCCCCCAGATGTGGATGGGAGGTACATTAACTTCTGACGAAAACCTGTGTGACATGCTGTATCACTAATACACATCCAAAACAGCCATCAAGTTAAAGCATTTCCACTCAGTTTTTCTTTCCTTGTTTGAAGAAATCAAGCATGCATCAGTGCTTCCATACGGACAGATGAAGAGCCTCAACATCCCTCCTTTTACATCCACCTGCAGCCACAATAACTACATTGTTTTCAGTGGAGTTATTATCACTTCATAAGAGTGGGAAAGGGGAGAGAATCTGGCCCATTATCACTTTATCAGAGCTTTAGTAATAATAACTCTTTCACATGCAAGTTAGCCTCCAGTGGCAGTCATAGAGGAGCAGAGAAGATGTCTGTCTGCCTCTCCTGGTGTCTAGCAAGAGAATACAGATAAAAAAAGTTTAAATAAAGATTGATGCCAAATGGCAATTGCTCACTTATTCACATACGTGCTTATTATACTGCAAGTAATTAAAGCAAACCTGTCATGGGAGTGCTGCAGTTGTGGCATAACTCAGTGCCAAGTGGTGGAAGTTACAGCAATGGCTGAGCCATCTACTGCTGCGCTACAGAAAGAGCTGCTTTTGGCATGCTTTTGCCTGAGGAAAGGTCCGACAAGCAGATGGAAAGATGGGCTAAGGCTCTGATGTGCTGTTAGCCAGCACGATGGCAGCAGCCTCATTCAGTGTGGTGTCTAGCTGCTGGCAAGGCCTTTAGAAGTCGCCCTACAACTCAGCCAACGCTGAACAAGTTACCGCCACAGGAGTGAAGCTCCTATGGTTTGTGAATGTTAAAGGAGAACAGTAAGGTAACACTGGGTATTTAACAGCAGGCAATGCCCGAGCAAAAAAGGCCACGTGGAAGAAGTGAAAATAGCACTTCAAAGGTCTGATGCTAGAGGGGAACGAGAGGAACAGCATAAAAGTTAGAGTTAAAAACAACCCTCGTCGCAGCATCCCAAGGACAGGGAGAAAGAGTTGTGGTTTCAGCCACCCATTGCCCTAGAGGCCAGGCACAGCTGGCAGCATGGGCACAGCTGGCAGCATAGGCACAGCTGGCTGCATGAGCACGGCTGGTCTCCCAGCCCAGCCCCACACAGCACAGCCAGCTGGCAACTGCTGCCGTCCAGCCAAGTAGGAGGCTCACACTCTGAGCTCTGTGAGCTGCACCCACTGCCCTCCCAGAAAGACAATCATTTGTGTAAATATCAGAGCTGATAAGTTCTCCGCAGTTCAGCGTCCTATGGTTGAAAGGTGCCCCATCTTTGAAAGATGCCAAAAACCAAAAAAACTTCTTTCATGAAAACGGGCAGTATGCTTTTTGCTATAGTGAGTTCTTCTTCAGAGGAAACAAAAATCTTAGATACAAACCTTGTATGAATATTTGCACCATTTTACTACTTCGATTAAATATATGACAGTAATTCCAGATTCTGGTTGCTACTGGCATTACACCTGAATTCAGAGCCTTAGTACATTTTGTTACTGGATAAAGAGTATCCACAGACATGTTCTTATATATATTATTATTTTTGTGTAATTGTACATCTCTAAGACCAGTTTATCTGGTCTTGATCGTTAGATATTAATTATGTATTAGTGTAAAACAAATTAGCTTTTGGTTACCAATACATTAAGTAAATGTTCAAATAATTAAACGAAAAATATACAAGGCCATTTACAAGAAAAAGCTGTGCTATAGTATTGTGGCTCAGTTCTCTCTGGACCATGTAAGAGACTCATAATATGCTCTAATTTCTGATATTTCCTCATAATGTTCTTTAAGATAATTATATGCAGTTACAAAGAGGGCACAAAAAGAAACTACTTGAAATAATATAAATTACAAGTTTAAAAATACAGGCCAGAAAAAAAAAATTATGGCTGATCCTACAGCTGCTGAAGTTCTTTAAATCCTTGTCTCCCAGGAGACTGAGAAAATAATGAAAATAAATTATATACTGCACTGATTAAGCTGAAGTTATTAAATGAAAATCCTTTTAATAGAAAATAATCTAGCTTCTACAAAGTAGTTATACTTATTTCAGCAGGTGATAAATGGATGAGATTCTAAGATATAATCTTCTTTCTAAGGTATTGCACATCCAGTATAATAATTTCTAAATGAAGATTAAAATTTGTATTTGCCTGCATTCTCATTTTGGCTGAATAGAAAATCAGCAAATGATCTAAAGAGTCACCCTTCTTATTTTTTCTTTTACTTTGGCCTGTGGCAAATAAATGAAGGCTTGAATTTGGCTGGCAAAATTTCTAATGTGCAAGGCAGAACAGAGACTCATTGGTACAGAGGTATGCATTGGAAAATTCTGCTCTATAGGAGCTCAAGATAATACTGTAAGTCTTTCATTTTCATTTTCCATTTAAATGCGCTATTAAAATTCATTTGTAAGCATGAGACAAGTCTTTTGGTAAGTATAAAAAGGAAAATTCAACTGAAGCAATCAGTAACATTTCTTGGTGGACTCATCTCCCCATTCCTTCCATAAAGTCAAGCACCAGCTTCTTTGAGCAATTTGTAGATGAGCAAAAAACTGCCAGTGATGGCAAACTTTCCTACACAAATACAGAGCTGTATGCAGACCTTTGCAGAGCTACATTTCACAGTGCAATCTCTTCTTACACAGCAAGAATGTAAATCTGCAATATCCAGTCATTGAATTTCCAAGAATCAAGAAGTCTGTGTTACAAGCGGCACCACTTACAAGCTTTATTGGTATGACTAGAGATGGTAATGTTTTACATGGACATCAGGCTGAAGTTGTGTTCCAGTAACATCCTGTGACCACTAAATCCACATCAGGAATTAGTTAGATCTTATTTTAAAATAGGCGAACCAGAAATATCATCTGTGAATTTAAATTCCCCACAAGACTTTTTGCCTCCCCATTCAAAACTTTTGTAACATCATCTACTCAAAAATGTTAGATGCTGCTTTGCAATTCATAACCTTTTTACCTTTTGTACAATAATTAAAAATCATTCTCCTTTTTGCATTGTGCCTTTCAGCGTCAGCTTCCATTTAGATTAATAAACTCACATTTTGAGGAAGCATTTTCTAACATTTTGCCATAATTAATCTGCTAACATTTTTCACTCCAGTGAAAAGGAAAAAAAGTGATTTTTTACAGTCATTTCTGGTTTTGTCACATTTACAGGTAGCATCTTGGACCTGCATCTTGACAATTGGTCTTACAAAGAGGGCAATTTTTTTGGAGTCGCATTCTTAAACTTGTGGCTTTCTGGCATGGCCATGGAATGCATTCATTTTTGTCTATCAATAATAATTTCCCCTATTAAAAGAAGAACAATGCAAAGGAACAGGTACAGCAAGATGTTGGCATTGTGTTCAATGTTTCTGGCAGGAATCAGTGGGGCTTTCCTATTTTTCTGTGGTCATCACAAAGGTTAGAACATATCCTTCTGTTTCATTAGAAAGTAAGTTGGTGGAAATACTTAACTGGGGCTCCTGAGCAATCTGTCATGCTATGTTTTGACATATGCAGCTGAACATTCAAGGTAGCGTTTGTCAGTCCTTCATTTCAACATCATTAATTGCTCTCTTCAGGGCCGCCTCTTCCATCATTCACTGCTTCACAAACATCAGTCCTTCACGAAGACTGAGAAGAGATTTGGAGACTGGCCACCATGGACCTTCCCTGCAGGAATGCACTGACCTCCCATGGTCATCTTAAATTGAGGGACTGACAATTTCAGCAACTTGATACTACTACAGCTATTTGCTATTTTGAGCTCGGGATAAATCTTTTACCTCTTGTTTTACCTCATCTGCTTACAGACTTTCTGTGAAACGCAACCGGTTTTCTCTAATGTTTAGTTACTAACCTCTGCCAATAGTCCAGCAACTGTCAGTATTGTGACTCCATTACATAATTTCTGCAATTTTTAGAGGAACTAATGTGAAATGCAAGTGTGTTGCTCCAGAAATTAATGTTAATATTCTTTCTTGTAAGGCAAATATCTTTTTACCAATCACATACAGGTCATAGTAATAGAAACTTAGGTAATATAAAGATGGTCAGATGTGTATTCCTAAGGTATGATTTGGTACAGTCTCTGCATATATAATAGATCTAAAGGAATAATAGAAAAGCTATTCATTGATTACTAACAGATACGGATCTGTATATGAATATGGACTTCTACTTTTCGGGTTTCCTTTCCAGTTGTATAATAGAGAAATGAGTTTAATACAGAAATATTATTATTTTATTCTCACACTTCACCTGAGAGGTGTATAAGCTTCTTGGCTAGTTCTTTTCACTGTTAGTTCATTTATTGTTGGGGTTTTGTTCTGAAGTGCCTACAATGGTAGGGAGGGAAAAAGAAAAAAAAAAGATAGTTATCAAAAGAATGTCAGATACACTAAGTGGAAAATTATAATTTATATACAGCATGGCAACAAGAATTCATACTGCCAAATGAACTTGATGAATACCTAATTTCTGCCTTCATCAAAAGTTTTTATATACAAGCAAGGCTTCACTGTAGAGTCAAATATGTTTCAAAACAGCAAGTCATGTCACAATTTTACTAAAAAGATCATAACTCCAGTGTCATATAAAGGTCTTTTAATGCTTCCTACAATGTTGGCCTTCATACACAAACATTTAATGCTTTAGGTTGGAAGGGATCTTTAAAGATTGTCTAGTCCAAGCCCCCTGCAGTGAGCTCGGACATCTTCAATTAGATCAGATTGCTCAGAGCCCCATCCAATCTGACGTTCAGTGTTTCAGGGATGAGGCATCTACCACCTCTCTGGGCAACCTGTTCCAGTGTTTCACCACCCTCATTGTGAAAAAATTCATCTTTATGTTTAGATTAAATCTACCTTCTTTTAGTCTAAAACCATCGCGCCTTGTCCTGTTGCAACAGGCTCTGCTAAAAAGACTGTCCCAATCTTTCTTACAGTCCCACTTTAAGTACTAAAATGCCACAAAAAGGCCTTCCCAGAACCTTCTCTTCTCTAGACTGAACAACTCCAACTCTCAGACTTTCCTCATAGAAGAGTTGCTCCAGGCTTCTGATCATTTTTGTGGCCCTCCTCTGGACTCACTCCAACATGTTCATGTCCTTCCTGTGCTGAGGTCTCACCAGAGTGGAGTAGAGCAACAGAATCACCTCCCTTGACCTTCTGGCCACATTTCTTTTGACAGAGTCCAGGACACAGTTAGCCTTCTGGGCTGCAAGCACACATTACCAGCTCACGTTCAGCTTTTCATCCACCAATATTCTCTAGTCATTCTTACAGGGCTACTCTCAATGTCGTCATCTTCCAGACTGTATTGATACCGAGGATTGCCTCAACCCAGGTGCATAATTGTTATTATCGATACAGAATTCCTAAACACGAGTCCCTGCAAATCTGGCCAACAATATAGAAATCATTGATGCAGGAATTTCTAAGAAACAGTGAAAGGTAAAATGCTTGTTTTGTGTTTCAATAGCTTGTTTTGTCTCTTCAGTACTCCAGGACTCCTCTTAGTGTTTTTAATACAATTATGTTATTTTTTCAATATTTGTACCTCTTCAGCAAAACTAATTTGTTGAGTGCTTTTCTATCTTCACTTGAGATACAGTTCTGAGAGCATAACAACATTTAGAGTTCTGGGTGTGTTACACCTCACAAATCACCTTGCAGAGCATACATTTTTATGGGTGGCATCTTCATATGCTAAGGGGAGCAGTATAATAAAACGCCGTGAATATAATCAACAATTTTTAATATATCTCATCAGCACGAGTGCCTTTACAACAATCTTTGTCTTAAAAAATACTCAGTTTCTTGTGAGCCTATTTTGGTTTTATTTTAACCTCGCTACATATCAAAGCACAAGAATGAAGCTTTGTTCCTGCTGTCAAGACAACCACTGCCTCTTCAGTAGAAGGGAAAAAAAAATCAAAGACTTGTAGAATGCCAGTTGAGTTTAAACCTGAAGGCCACAGTCTGAGCACACCTGGTACTCCCCACAAGAGCAGGATACTCAAGAAAATTGAGGCTTCAAATGAGCTTCCATATAACAACCTATAATTTCTTTTCAGAGAGTGAGGAAAATGTTAAAGGAAAATTCAACATGACAGTCCCTTTGCTGAAGCGTGAGGAGTTCAAGATGATCCTCAGAATGCTGCAAGACAAAAGCCTCATTACACATAATAACTGCTTACCAGTATCCCAGATTCATAACAAGCTTCCTCTGCCTATTTTACTCTATCATTATATGAAGAAGTGATTAAATTATTTGACAAATCAACTTCCCTATGCAATGTGGAGTTATTGACCTCAGGTAAAGCAGAGCAAGGTTAGGTAATGAAAGGGAATAAGCGGCATGTCAACTTTAAAATGGTAATATCTGTCCAAAACTTAGCTACAATATGTAGGACATATTCAAGATTATTAGTGAGCCAGTGTGTATTTTAAAATGAACAAATATATGTTGTGACATTATAAGGTATGCCAGCTTTCAGACACCACCTTGCGTGTATTGCCTCCTTCTTTGAAAATTCTCCCATGTTTGATGGTTCCTGGTCTTCCCTGTGTCTCCATGGCAGCCCAATGTGGCAATGGCTGTTGGAGTCTGCTCAGACCAAGAAAGGCTGCCCAGGCAATTCACAGCAGGCTGCTCAGCATGGAACTTCTTTGACCCTCTCTGGGTGTCTGGATCAAGAGAGCAACCATGCCACAGGGCACACTAAAAATACGGTACAGATGGTTGCAACACAGCAGCTGTCCATGTACCCTGGTCCTGTTTGGTTTACTGGTGCAGACATAGCCAATCTTTTCCACTTTATCATTTCAAAAGACATTTCTTCTGTAATCAGGATGTTGTTATTCCCTTGTTGCCCAATTGCAGTCTTTCTTTTGAGTGGCAGGAGGTTTATGCTAATTATCTTCTTTTTCCTACTGGAAACCTTTGTAATCTCAAATTCTACAACAAGAAAAGTGTGACCGAGAGCAAAAGAGACACCTTTAAGCAACACTAAATGAGTTTTCTGTGCTGAAATCTTCTCACTTAAGTGAATATGACTAGGGTTTATTCAGAGTTCAGATGCTCTGGGAATAAAAATAAGGCCACATGCAAAGGTTACTTTCGATAAGCAGCCCCACCATTGGTGAAGTCAGTAGGAGATACCATTTCAGGGACAGCTTCTACACAATACTGACCTGCTGTGCTCTAAAAAAATGAACAGCCTGAATCTAAGACAGCAGTTTAAGTGGGATTAAGGCAGGTAAAAGCAAAGGTCAGGCTCATATAGCAGTGCTCTGGTAGTGTTCATCTATGTTCCAAATTAGCAAATAAGGGGTGTGGAAGAAGAATTCTCATGCAGAGACTGAGCGGGGCATTGCTCCTTCCATCTGTAAGTAAACACACAACCCTGACCATGTCTCAGGTTGCCTTCTTCAGGCTCAGCACATCAAACTGACACTTCCTCGTTCCCCTATGCAATGCACTCCCAAGCATTCCCAATGGCATCTCCAAATTCTTCTGCTTCATTCCTCACCTTAGCTGGTGGACAAACACCACCTCATTGGGCCAGACTGCATAAACGGAATTATAAGTTTTCTGACTTGTTCACGTGACCTTTTGGGCAGCTGAAACAAAACTGCTATCCAAAGCAGGTGCTGCCAATAATTGGCTCTTTCTAAAACCCGTGGGTCGAGCAAGAAAAATGGTACTACATATGCTAATTTCTCACTATAATATGTGCACGAACTATTCTCTTCTAAATCCTTTATTTTGCCACATGAGTGCTTTGTTTTGAAAATCCCACACTGTGTGATTTCACAGAGGCTCTGCTGCGTTCTCCTCCATCCTGTGACTCAGAGCTGGTGCCTCCCACCACCCTTTCTGTGCATGGCCACAAACAGTCTACAGCTGTATATATGCACACTGCAAAGTAGAACCTGGAAAGCACAGTCCACTAGAGGTTTTTTAAAAATATGTAGTTGAAATTGAAGGCACTTTTCTCTTTATTTATTTTTATCTCGACTTTTCATCTCTGCTACCTAAAGGATTAATTATATTATTCACTTGGTCTAAAACGTAGTTCAGCTATTAGATAGAATATATGGGATTCTTATTTGTGCATCCTCTTTCTATTGTATGGTAATTTGAAAAGATATCAGGAAAGGGTCGTGCTTTATAAATCCTTTATGATCTTACTCATAAGCTACCTAACACTAATCTTTTACAAGAAAATATTCTTTTTTCCAGGCTTGTGTTTTGAAGCAATTGTATGGATTTTCCTTGAAAATCAGGACTCAAATGTCAAAGATGTAATTGCTCTTTCATGAAAGAATTCTCTTGGTAACTTGTTGTTTCTCAGTAATCTGTATTAATTAATTCCTATTTGTTGTGATTAATTTCTATAAAAATATTTGACATATTGGATGGGAATGGTATATGAGCAATACACTCCCAGATTCTGGTGATTCCCTTGTAAGATACATTTGTTATTGTAGCTATGGAAATCTTGCACACATGTATTTCTTGGTTTAGATTGAATGGTTCTGCCACAGACAGATTCATTCAGTACTTTGTGATTTGCAAGAAGTTTGTTCTTGATTACGAGTTTGGTGAGATTAGATGTGCCAAAAGTGACAGAGGTCATGTTGGGCAAATATGATTCAGGATATAGTTTTCTCATGGTATGAGCTGCAATTTTGTAACAAAACTTTCTACAGAAATCTCGTATATGACAGTACATGATTACTAGGAATATATAACTTAAGGGAAAGGTGGTTTTTCTGTTGTAAACGGGTGACACAAAGACACAACTCATATCTGAAGGTATTCTTTAGGGGTTACTGGTGCTTTTTAGTTTTGTAAGATGAAAAGCTTTTCCAGAGCAAACCTAAGGCCCTCACAATGTTGCCTAAGAATCTCAGCTGCAAACTACCATTTTTTCTGCATGTTTTGGAAAAGCTTTGATTCTATAGGAGTAGATTTGTGATATTTTTATGTCACCATCTATATGTTATCATTTTCTTGATGATTAATGATGTCTATAACGGACATGTGGATATAAGATTATTCCAGACAAAGACTGATGAAAGGATGATAAATTGATAGTAGAAAACTGTGAAGTCAATTGTTTTAGGTGATGTAATCGAGGCTTTCATCTGATTTATACATGTCCTGATTCATCCAGAACACTACACCTCAGGGTGCTACCTACAAGATCTTCAAAGGGCACTTTGAGCTTTATCCCAAAACATCAAGACTCTTTGGGACATGCTCATGTCTTAACCATTCAGGCGCTCTCAATGCAATCAATAGTACAGTTTGTAAAATCTAGCAGTTGCTTTTGCAGTCCTCTCTTGGAACTGGCCCTAAGCACCCAATCACTTGCAAAAATTACTGTGAAGCTGAATTTCCTTGTTCTTTTTACTAATCTCTCACTTTATGTACTATTTAAGTTCTTTTGTTGCATTCACATTTTCAACAAGATGATCCAGAGCCCTACTCTCCCACAATGATATGAGCAAACTTTTCCAGGTAAGAGTGTTCAATCCAGTAATTACAATATGGGTCACAGTTCTTTTTCTGTTATGTGAAAGAAGCATTAACAAGCCCTTGGCATTTATAAAAACAATCTTTTCTCTTTCTTTCCTTTTTTTTTTTTTTGGTTGCTGATTTTAACTTTTCTTCCTCCAGCTTTCAACTTCTGTAAGAAAAAACCTTGGAAGAAAATTAAAACTTCTTTTTTAAACACACTGCAATTTGTTGATATTTTCAAGCTTTTCAGTGTAACTGCATTCACAAGTTGAATATGTGTGCTGTTTATTAACAAACAATTGTTTTAGTGCCATTTCAAGTGTCTGGCTGTGTTCATGCCTTCTAATTAAATGTTTTATAAAAAGAATACAGCCAAAATTGTGCAAAACTTCATCTACATCTGCCTCTCCTATGAAAAGATGTCCTTGGAACTACTCCAGTATATTAAATGGAAAGCTGTTTATTACAAATAAGACAGTCATTTACCTGTAGGCTTTAACATGGGTTACTATGTATTAAATTCACCATTCACTCACTATTGATGGTCAGTAATGCAAGTGCCTCTGTGGGATAAAACGAAAATATTATTTTAACACTGTTTAGATGTGTTGTGTTCTGGTGTTTTCAGATAACCAAATATTTCTGTCCCATCTCCAAAGACTTCAGGGTGAAATAAAGAAGTTGTCATGTTTCCCACTCACGTTCAGCACAGAGGGTTATAACAGGCTATGGTGGCAACACCTGAAGGTTCCTTCAGGATAGGGCTCTCTTTCATATGCAGCAGCATCAATATGAAGCCTTTGAGGGAGATGGTGAGACAAGGTCTGGTACAGTAGGCAGATAACACAAGCATTTACATGTTATTGCTTTTATATTGTGTGTTAATCACACCATTCTGCAGCCTTCTCAACACCTTGCAGGTAATTGAAAAGCAAATGATATAAATATAAGCAAGATGGGTTTGACAGTGCTAAGAACAGAAGAGCACTAAGGAGAACCTGTCTTGTCTGGACCATCCACCACAGCAGTATGATCCATCCACTAGGAAACTGGTGGATTCTTGGACTCCTCCAGGTTATGAAAAGCCAAATTGTGATCCTCTCAAATCATTGCTGACCATTGCATGCTTTTAAGACAATCATACTAAGACCCAATACAAGACCAAACCTAGCCTCACACATATAGCTTCTTTTTTTCACAAAAAAAAAACCCAAAACAACAAACACATTTTCCTGTATGTTTTCTAAGTACCGAAATTTTCGATTGAGATCATGAAACCTGTAGTGCAATAGAAAGAACTCCTAGAATTCAGCAGTGAAAAGACAAGAATAATACTTACGTTTCTTTGGCTTTCTTTGTTAGCTTTCTCTCCTTAAGGTTTGTCACAAAAACATACACACATGTTTATTAACAAAAATGGCCAAAAGTCCTTTAAGGTAAGCATTTTTTTCTGCAAAAGGACTGGAGAGAGGCTGAAAGAAAGCAACAAAGAATCACATCTTTCCCTTCTTTAGAGCTTCAGGAGTCACTGAATAGAGAGCATGCTCGGTAATATACATAGAGATGTTATAGATTTATCCAGATTTATACAGATTGATTTTTCCCCATTTTTATCCTTGTAATTTCTCCAGTCAAATTTCTTGGTGTTTTCATAGCAAAGCATGATCACAGCAGGCATGAAAAAGCTTGTTCCACACATTGCAATATGCTATAAGTCTTTCTATACATAATAATAAATATTTTTAATTGCAGAAATTGATGCGTATTTCTGTGAGTTAATCTGGAATCAGCCTTATCTAAAGTGGGTGGAGAAAACTAAGATAAAATGCGGTATGATTTCCCTTGAACACATCAGAGCATTTGTCCATGGGTTATGATCATCATTGCACAACACATCTGGCAGTAGTCACCGAAGACACTTGTCAGCCTTTCTCAAATGAAAGTAAAAAAATATAACTCATATTGGCATAAATACCACTTAAGTTTGAACCATCACAATGTAATTGCTTCAAAAGCTTCTAAAACATTGCCAGATCTTTTAAAGAAAGGAGGTAGAGATAATTTGGGTTACACTGAATTTTGGAACCAAGTAAATTAAAATGTTAAGAATCTTCTTCCAATTGAAGTTGGTATTTTTGTTGCCACAAGTTCAGTCATAGTAAAGCGTTGTTGCCTCAATTATTGTCAAACATTTATCAAGATAATAAATTGAAAGGGGAAAATTCTGCTACTTGCTAGATAAATGTGCATTATCACTAGGAAACAATTACATCTTGTAAATCCCCTGATCATTGTATAGTCCATTTTCTTAAGCAGTAACTGAATAAAACATGCAAGTTGCTGACAACAAGAGAGATTTTTAACTAGGTATCAAGTAGGATTGTTAAAGATTCAGTGATTCTTACTATAATACCTGCTATGACAGGCCCTTTTGCCCATACATTTTGATAAATAAGTTTTTAGCTCTAACTTTAACAAAGGCAATTTTGTTACTAGCAGAACAACCCAGTACCAACTACTGATGTACTTCCACACCTTACAAAAGGGGGTCCACATAAAACGCCTTTGCCAAGTACATGTTAGACCCTTGCACTAACTTGTGTTTCCGCCCTGAACCCCCTTCAGAGCTAAAAGGAGCTGTCTGAAGTGGGGACTGCTTTTGCAGCAAAATGTAAATGTGAACCCATGTTTATGAGGAACCACCATTCCAATCATGTAGTTACTGGTTTAACTTCCCCCCTTATGTTAGCTTATTTTATCTGCGGGAAAGACTCAGCTCCAAACTGAGAAATAGACATGGAGGTATCTGGACATAGGTACACCTCAGCTCTCACTACCATCATCAGAGGTTTAGGCAAAACAGTAAGGGGAGATTTGAGTACGACTTGGCTCCCACTGAGACAGACACCTTCAGCTTGCCTCTACTGAAGGAAAGGCTTCAATGTGAAGGGGGATGATAGGGAACATGCAGAAGGTGTCATAAACAAGTTTAGGGAATAAGAGTGAAAGTAAAAATATTGCAGAAGAATTAAGAGCATGGGGATGTTCTGAGAAAGGAGGAGTGTGCAAATCTGTGGGGAATCAGACTTATTGTGCTGCTCACAAAATGTTTCGCTCCACCTTTCAGACCACAGTGTTCCAGAACTGGGACTAGATTTAATCTTTTGGAAAAATGCCTTGAAACAGAAGTTCAAAATCTATAAGTACATACTTGGATGAAGACATTTGAGGACCCAAAATCAGATATTCAACATCACAACATCCAGAATTTACCGCCACTTATGCAACTGAAATTCCACTTTCTTGCACCTACTCATTTCACTTGTTTGGCCAGACATAACGCAAGAAGTCTGTGCTGACAAACCACAGACCTATCGCTGTCCAGACTGCTTACTGTTCTGAAAGCATACTGCACAAATCAATGTTTACGTAATTCAAAGGGCAATTTTCAGAACCCAAATCTGGGGAAATTTTCATAAGAACAGCAGAAGAACCAAATCAAACTTCAGAATTACTTGCTCACCCATACTCCGAATTAAAAACGTGAGAAAAATTGGGAAAAAAATAACACTACAGCAAGACCTTATTTTCCTCTTGGAAACTTTCCTAGGAATGTTTCTGCCAAACCAGAATCAAAGCTGTGACAGACACTGACACATGAAAAATGCCTGTCCAGTTCTCTACTTTTTGAAGGAGAATATGGGGCATTCTTGACAGTGATGGTTTTTCTCAGCTCTGTGTGTACTAAATTCTGCAGCTACTTCATCTCCGTTGCCTTTAGATTCATGACAGGCCAACAGATGCAGGTGGCTTTTTTGTACTAGTCATTCGCTGTATCTATAGTATCATGCCATCAGAGAAGTGATGATAAAGAGACTGCTTTTTCTGAGCATTCTCACATGATATGGATCAAGTATATAATATTGCTGTAGGCTGTGAAGACTGCTATTCAGGAACTCTCCTACCTGCCATTCATGTTCAATCACCCGAGGACCTTACACCTTGAGACTGCGTATCCAGGCTGCTGTCAAGCACCAGGTCTCCTGTCTCCACAAGATTTACACCCAGTATTCTCCTTCTGTCCCAGTAATTACAGTCTTGGTACAGTCCATGACTGTATCATCTACAGCAAACACCTCTTTTCTACATTTTCCATCTCTAGCAACAACTCCTCTAATCAAGACAAAATATGAAGGCCAAAATCATCATCCTTCCATCAACTGACACACTTCTATCAGAAAGATGGCTATGGTGTTACACAGACAGTAAACTTTTTCCTCTGTCAAAAAAAAAACCACAATAATATTTCATTCTAATGACCAATTGCACTGTGGTTTACAGTCAATTTTAACAACTAAGTAAGAGTAGTCTTGCATCTTTTTCCTTTAGCATTTGATATATACTTACACAAAAGATAGTAGACCATCAAAACTCCAGTGAAGCCCAGAGTAACTGGAAAAACAACGCCTGTCACTTCACGTTGTCTACTTGTTCTCTATTGTATCACTCTTAAATCATAGCAGTTACAGGTAATTAATAAATGCTAGTTTCTATTAACATTAAAAAACAACATCAAGAACAGCTCCTTTTTAACAATGGTGCATTTCAACTAGTTTGCCCAGGATTCTTGTTTCTATGGCCTGGGCTTGACAGAATAAGAATACACCCAGCTGGTTTTCAAATCAACACTTTTTCAATAGTCTGGGGAAGGGCTGTGTGAGTTGTCATAAAAACAGCTGCCTCTGTCTCCCCAACCAGCCAGGAATAAGCTGAAGAGAACAAAACCTTGAATGAAAACACCTCGACTTTTCATGCAAGGACAAAAGGTGGTCATTATGCATACCAGGAAGGTTCTTTTATAGTTGGTAATTACATATAAATTGGAGAGTTGTAATAAAAAAAAAAATAATTTCTCCATTTACCTAAAATGTGATTTCTACAGCCATTATATAATTACTGGTATTTTTCAGTAACATTATTAAGAACAAATGAGCTACTGTTTCTGAAAGAATCATAAAGATGCAAATACTGAAAGTTCCTTATTAGAACTGGTTTTTCAGCATGAAGTAAGCAGCAGGAAAAAAAAAACTCTTTTCTTGAAAATCACAAACTGAACTTTTTTCAGTGTTGAAAAAGGATCAATTCCTATCTTTCTGCTATCAAGAAATAAATTATTCCTATTATCTCTGACACATAATTTCAAGCTCTCCATTCTTCTCAGTTTCTCACTTGTTCAGGAAATGTCTACTGACTACTGACCTTCAGCAGCAGACCTAAAATAAGACATATAAAGATCACAAAAATCCCTAAAAGAACAGGATCAGCTCCCTGCTGTCACTACTTTTCTTTTCCAGAAAACGTCAGTCCACGATGAAATAAATGTTACTCATGATACATAGTCAAGGACTCATTCACACGTGCAAGTCTGAAATGTTTGAGTGTAAGCAAGAGTAAGCAACATCTGGGTGAAAGAATATAAAAGTAAAGAATAAACATCTCTTAGGAGATACTTACATCACCATAAATTACAGATTTTAAACAGCTGTTAGATGATATACCTCACCACAATGAGCAATTTCACATGTCTTGGAGGCTGAAAATCCACACTAGATTTTATTAATATAGAGGAACAAAGGGAGCAATACAGGGAACAAAGAGGAAACACTGGTCTATATGTCAAGGGAGAAGGAGGATTGGAATCAGATGCATGAATATCATCATGTCATCACCCAGTTCACCAGGAAACTTAATTTATCTTAAGGCAAATCATTTTTTATTACTGGTAGTGTTTCTGTAAATGGATAAAAACAGTCAGAAAGCACAAAAAATGCAGAAGTAAATATCCAGTCCTCCAGGACATTTTCTGTTAGCAGAAGGTAAAACAACTCACATCTCCACAAGAGCCCTGGGGCTCTGATGTCAGCATTTTCAGCAGATTCCTGCTGTCCTGAGCTAGCCTGGGCCACAACGGCAGCAGAAGGCTTCCAGCAAAAAAAAATTAAAGAAATAACATAAAATGTGAGAAAGCAGACAGAAACTCATTTCATGGGCCCAATGGTAGTCCACCAAACTCACGTCTCCTTTCCCCCAGCCCGTGCTCTAGTCCACCAGGTGCTTCTGTCTGATGAAGGCTCCCTCCCAAAGGTGAAAGCTCTTTCTCTTCCAGCAGCAAGCTGCAGGTTAAATATGTACTGATAATAAGAAATTAAATCTTCACTACTGGAGTAAGGGGTGAGCAAAATACTTACTTTTCAAGACAAGGTCTCTTTACTTTTTTTAAAAGCATGTGGTGTGGGTTTTTTAAAAATATACCAAAGAAACTTATTCGACATGTTATAATTCATCTGACTCCTTGAAAATTTAACATCTCTCACTTATTCCACTAATGACGGGAATAGGCTCTGTCCTTAGCTGGCTCAGACTATTGAAGTGGATTCTTCCTGGTTAATTGTTAAACATCCTGTTTTAGCATAATTCTGTTAATGTGCCCTTTCTCTTGCCATTATATGCAGGATCTTAATACCTTCTGCTACACCATTGCTTATTTGTAATGTCACCAAAAAACCTGGAGTAAAACTATCTACATCTTAGTGATTCATCAGAATAATTTTAATCTTGTATTTTAAAGCTCATAGTAGCAGCTTAAATTTGCCTGTGACTACATCCCCAGAATTTGCTGCAGTGCACAGGAGTTAGTCTTATGGATTTTCAGTCTGTTAGTAGGAAAAAAGCCCACAACTTACTGTTCAAATTATGTGATACACATATTAAATACTGCAAATATGTGTGTACCTGAAAAAGTATTCACAGGTTTGAAGGATCTCACAGGTTCTTCAGTAAGATCCTTTCACTGGGTTCACATCAAACACAACATTAATTTACAAATGAATGTATTTTTCTTTGATCACAAAATGCACCTTATTTACATGTCTGGGTTTGCACTGAAGTATTTACCAGTCTTCTTTAGCTGGTATAAGCAGTACCTGGCACTTGCTATTTGACACAAGACACTTATCGATGAATACAGCTGAGAGAGAGAGACACAAGTTCTATGAAAGTGGAGCCTAGATACAATAAACAAGTCACATTAAAAATGAAACATGAAAGGTGGCAAATCTTAAACAAAATAATGCTTATGTGAATATGAAGCATGAGGTTATAGCTGTCTTAGAAAAATGCAAATTCTTGCTCTTGAGCCTAAATGTCAGACTGCAGCTTTCTGATCAGTGTTCCGAGCGCGTCTTTACACTCTTTGGATCACATTTGATTTGTTGTCCACCTTGGACTCCAAGATATTTCCTGTAAAACTGCTTTCCAGACAGTTGGTCCCCATTGTATAGTGGTGCATGGAGTTACTCCTTCCCAGTGGCAGGACTTGGCATTTCTTTTTGATGAACTTCATGAGACTTCTCTCAAACATTTTCTTGAGTCTGCCAATGTCCTTTTGAACTGCAGCACAACCATCTGGTCTATAATTGCTCCTCCCTGTTTTGTATCATCTACAAAATTGCTGAAGGTCCACTCTACCCCACCGTCCATGTCATTAATGAAGATGTTATTGATGAACATTTCTGGACCCAGAATTGATTCCTTGGGCACACCACTAGTGGCTAGCCTCCAGCTGGACTTCAAGTTGCTGATCACAGCCTTTTGAGACCATCAATTCAGAAGGTTTTCCATTTATCTAGTTTATTCTTCATCAGTTTATCAATGAGAATGTTGCAGGAGATGGTTTTAGATGCCTCTCTACTGTCAAGATAAACAACTATTCAAGACGTTCTGTTCTCGTTCCTTTAACTGTGATCAGCCACAGCTCCACAGCATTTACCAAGACTCCCAAGCCCTGAGCAACCTGTCCTGAATGACCCTGCATTGACACTGCTGTCAGCAGGAGACTGGGCTGCATGACCTCCTGTATGATCCCATGATGCATTATAGCAAAAACAGCTGAGTTGCTCCTCATCGAGAACAGGACCCAGGGCTAGGCTCTTCCTGCTAAGGGAAGGAACTAGGATGGGAGAGCCAGGGAACTGCTATGAAGGATCAAACTTCCTTCTCCTGTTGGACAGAAGGAGGAGAGAAGAGATGAGGGCAATGGATGCTGCTGCTGGGAGGGTGATTTCCCACATTCAGCCCTGAGCTACTATGCCAGCCCAGCTTCCCACATCCCCGCACCCGCTACAGCATGTGTTGAAGCCCCTCCTGTCAGTCTCAGCAGCCTGCTGCTCTGGATGAGCCCACCTGATAATTACGAGCTCTGACTTACAGTGCTTCTTTCTGGCTACCAAAGAATATTTCCTGGTTGCAGGAGCAAAGGAAAAGCTGGAGGATTAAATCTAGAAGAAGCACAGCAGAAAGAGGTGAATAACAAGAAAAGAACAGCTGATCGTGCAGACTTAATAGTGTGCAAAAGGTTATTTTTTTCCTAATATTTTTCTATTGTCTGCTCAGAGATGCTAGACTCTCAATAGCCTTCAGTGCAGTCGGGAAAGAATGCAGTTATTAGATTGTGCTAAAGAAACTTGAAAAATATGAGAACCTAGAAAAAATATTTATAAAAGATATTATTTCTAAAAAAATCTTAAACCAATGATTTCTCTGTATTATTTAACATAACTGAGATTGTTGAGACAGATACGCAGTATTGTAATGCCTGTGGCAACATCAACTCAAAATCCACTCATAATAAGGATCAGAAATACAAAATTGAGAAAGCCACTGTTAGATGATTCTCATCTAGATTTCTAAAGATTGTAGAACCAGATTTTAAGTTTTAAAGGGAATATAAATAACGGTACAGGGGATTGAAAGGCAGAGAAAAAGTTACCTTGAGAAGCCCTCAAATGGCAAAACTAGGTATCTGGTGAATAAATTAAGACAGTACCTGACATAGAGGTGAGAGTCTGTGTAAACATGACTAAGTTATGCTGAACACAGACAAATAAAACAGATAATGGAAAAGTCAAGACGTCACTTCTTACTGTGGTAAGGTAAAATAAAATCTAAAAAATATAATATTTGTAAGAGTTTTGGGAAATGGAGGGCTCACTTGTAGGCTGGAAGTATACCAGATGTTAAATTGAATTGGTCACTTTAATATTGTTATGAGATTGTTAACTTGAGTTGTCTCTGTGGGCGCATCCAGGACTAAATCATCCTTCTCCATCCACACTGCATAGCACTTTGGAGGCTTCTGGGCAGTCATGTCCATATTGTCCCAAACAAGTCTCACCTGTCCTATGAGGACTTGATGCACACTTGGCAAGCTTCCTCCTAGGTTCTCCATAGTCATTGCTGTACCATGTGCATCCTTCACAGCCTTGTCTGATACGTCATTACTTTTTTTTATAAACTAGGGGCTGGGAAAGAGGACCATTGGAAACAGGACAATTCAGTTGGTTATCAGCCTTTTCTGTGTTCTTCCTATGCTTTGAATTATTGACAAGATGTACAGAGCAGTGAACATCTGCTCTGTAGGACTGGCACATCCCAATGTAGGAGGCTTCTGCAAGGATGTGGCGCACTGTCACATCTCATGGTGTTCATTTGTCATCTCCCTAGCATGTGTCCTCAAGCCTCGGCTCCCTTTCCTCGGAGGAAGCCCATCAGCCTGGCTCAGCATCAGTAGCGCTCACTGTTACCCAGGGACATGGTCAAGGCTGGTGGGGAATCAGGGGCCTTCTCTGATTAGTGTATGTTTGGCTGAATCCTGAAGCTAAGGTCCTTCCCCAGGGCACTGACTCAAGAGACAAGACACATGTCAAAAAATAAAATGTATTTTATTTTTGCCAGAAACCTCTACTGCAGTCTGATACCATAATTCCTACTCAAAGAGACCATGGGCAAAAGCAGGCCTTTTTAACACCCCCATAACACCCCATGATTATCTAACTCATTTCATAGAGAGTGATCTGCCTCTCAGTTTCAAACACCCTGAAGTTGGCCACTTATAGACAGAGTCAGGTTTAATCTGCTGATCTGAGGGCAGGAGACTCAGGGAAAGATAGCAATGTCTGGAGTCATGTCTCAAAAGAAATAGGTCCCACAAAACCCAGATATCTCCTTCTGAGCCGTTAAAACTGAGGACTAATTGCCTAGGGAGTCAGGAAAAAAAGCTGTTAGAACAACCTCAGTTGAGCTGCCCGTTAACACAAAACCCCTGAAAAAAAATAATTTTCCTCAAACTTATACTAAGATCTTTGAGCTGTTTTTTCTAGCTGAATGTACAAAGGAGAATGGACATCTCTTATGGGGAAGAGCAGGAATGGGTGTAAAGCAGTGCTTGGAGGTGCAGAAGGACAGAATTGAAAATTAATCATTTCAGCATAAAAATCTTCATCTTCTTAAGTGTGCACAAGCACACATCTTCCCGAGTAGGCTAATTTTGAAGGCATCTGAGAAAAACAGAATTATGCAAAAAGAAAAAGCAGTTACTATAGTCACATTGACAGTGAAATTCTGATGAGTATGTAACATTTTTATAGAAATACCATTAAAATTGTTTAAACAATGTTTAGAAAAGCTGGAGAGCCCAATACAGGTCCCTACTCAATCCTATCCAAGGCCAGAGCAAAATGCTCAATGCTGATGTCATCAGACATCCTGGAATATTTTACAACATAAAATGTAGGAAGAGATCATCTGGCATGAAGAAGATGGTTTTAAAAATGGCTTAGGAATAGACAAAAGGGGCAAGTGCAAGCTGACTTTAGTTTAGATCTATCTGTATATCAGCAATACAAAGGACCCAAATTAATATATCCTGGTCCTCGGGACTTAAAACTTGACACAATAACTCAAGTGAGGGCTACAAACTGGCTTGACTTCTTTGAAAGAGCAGACTCTGCTGAAGAGCTAACTCAAACTCTACTGAAGAGCTGAAACTCAAGTTAAACTGTACTAAAGAACAAACTTGAGAGCTCGAAAGGGCTAATTCTGCTAAAGAGCACTGAAGTAAGCTATCAGTGATTTCTATTTATGAATTAAGAAATCATTCATGTATAATATCCAGCATCTAATTAAATGGTGCTGTAACCCCTCTACATTTCTACCAACTAGCTTTAGCTCAACATCATTACCACTTACTGTTTTTCTTATAACTTTTGTTTTCTTCTGCTTGATTCAGCTTCTGTTATACCTTCTCTGTCCCCAAAGGCCAAGCCCCTAACAAGGACTTTGTCTAGCATTTCCATTGTTTACAATATAGCATGGTCCAACTTGAGTACATTGCACAGTTGAGCATTTTTTATTTTACCAAGGAGAGAGTTGTGACTTACATATGGTTCATTCTCAGTTTTTGGGCAAGGTCCATACAGACAGCACAGAACTGGCACATGATTCTTGATGATTTCTTTCTGCTTGCACTTTAATCTCCTCCCTTAGGGAAAATAAGACACTTGTGGTCCCTTAAGACTTTTAACTAGCAATGTGCAAAATAAAAAAAATAAAAATAAAATAAAATAAAATAAAATAGAAAAAAAGAAAAAAGGAAAAATCAGAAGTGAGGAACAGCAAAAGAGTGCAGCTTAAGCCAAGCAAGGCAGGCACGAAATGAGCTAGAAGATGGCAAAAGAATGACATGGGAGTTAATTTGTACAAGACCTTGAAGGAAAGAACAAGGAGGCTGAACTGTACGTGGAAAGCTAAAATGCAAGAGATTTCTCCATTAACATTCATATCAAGGGAATGATATTTAAAAGTCCTAATAAGACATGAATTTGGGTAACAATTTAATTGTCTTTCTGAGAGAATGACTCAGGTGATCCAAGATTCAGAATTGTTCTTCATATTGTTTTCCCCATCTGCAGAGTCACTAAAAAATTATGCCATTATTGTGATCGAGGTCTCACTTCTAACGAATTTCAGCAGCACCTGGATATACCGACATTAACTGTGGTTTGGTGATTAAACTTCCCGCAGTTGCTTTAGTAGCCACTTCTTTGATAGGATTAAACAATTTCATCACTCTTTTGGAAATGTCACTAGTCTCTACTTTACTAATCCACTAATTTAGTTCTTCATACTTACCAATGTAATCAGAAAACAGCACTGATCATAGGACATGCCTTCTGGGGCGGTATTTGAGAATGTCTTTGCAAATATATCCTAGTTTTCCTCTGCACTTGAGCAGACCTTTTTCTCTGATGAATATCTAATCAGCAACTGATGAAGGATCCCAAAAGGGTATTTCTCTATTCTAGAAAAGGCCTCTGGAAAGGTTGCAATCACACTGCCTCTTTTATCCTCTGGATCTTGGATAACGCAAAGGAGCTGCAACCTTGCATCTCTCTTGATCTATGCCTTCCTAAAAGCAGAAGTGTCTTTCCAGGATCTAATCTAACAGACTCTAACATAGGTTCTTACCATCAAGGGACAAATCAGCCTGTTGCAGACTATTGCATTTAGAACTTCCAAAGAAGCCTCAAAAATTTACGCACCAAATGTCCATTGCAATTCCTCAAGAGTCAGGCACCGAGCTTCGTGTGTAATGCTTCAACCAACAAATTCAATTACACTGAGATACAGGTGATGTGACTGCAACTGACCGTACTCTAACAATATCTCATGCTGGATGTGGGCAGGAGAGCACAAGGGCAGGATAACACCAGAAGTTGTGTGGCATCCTGTGCTTTAATAGTTGCATATAGTCACTTCTGCAGCTCTTTTACCTCTAGGAATTTTAAGTACCAGGCTGCAAATAGGCACTTTAGGTGAGCCCAAAGACCTATTGAGAGACAGTCTTAGTGTGGGACTAAAGATGCGCCATTCTGTGAATACCCAATACCTGTTTTTCCTGGAAACACATCATAGAGCCAACATACAGCAAATGAATTCATTCCAGAATCCACCCTAGAAAGGGTCCTGTCACATGTCAAAAGGGTCGATGGGATTTGTAGGCAGCTGGAGTCTAGCTTGTCTTTTTAGTAGCACAGCTGAACCTGCCAAAGCTAAGTCCAGCCATACTGACACATAGACTTGGATCAGGAAAATTACCATGCTTTTGGGATGCTTGTTGACAGAGGCTTTAGTATAAAAGATAAACGAATTTTGTGTAAACCCCTGTTACCTCTGCTATACATCTTTAGATAAAAGAGGACCTGACTGTAATTCTGTCACTCGTTCCTTGTTAGTTTTGGCATCTTTCATAAGCATGAGAGAGAGAAGCAATTCTGAAAGTCTTGGAAGGGTGCACAGGAGACATCAGGAAAAGCATGCACACCGCAGAAGATTGTGCCAAAACAAATGAGTTTATAAAGATGACTTTGCTATGTAGTCTGTTTGAACATCGTACATGCCATGTCTTTCACCGTATATTCTTCAGACTATAAATAAATCAAATTGGCATATATTCACAATCTAGCACCATCTGCTGCGTAAAAGAGGAAGGCATTTTAAGCGGAAAAAAAAGGATCTATTCCTTTTCTTACATCTTAATCAGTGAAACATATTCCAGTTTTTACAAATACATCACTGGACTTTAAATACAAATCTTTGAAAAGAATAATTTGAGGAAACTCTTCTAACTATGGATTCTCATTTACTATTCATTTCTGCACTGTACTAAAATTAATTTCTTTCCAAAACACTAAGCTGAGAGCAAGAAGCAGAAAGGTCTCATTTGAAGTGTGGTGAATCAGACCTTTGTGGAAGAGATGTATATAATCAGAGAAAAGCACTATAGCATACATAGAAATTCTTCTAATTTAAGATGAACATTGGGTTTAATAATTGAGGCAAATAATTTTCTGTATAGTGTTATAATTTGTTCATTATATTTTCCAGCTGTTTTATATATACCCTTACAAGTCTTTTTTTTTTTTTTCATTAGCTATGACAAAAGTATGAGATATTATTCCCAACAAATTTCATTCAGGAACAAAAGTTATTATACATTTATTTTGTATTTATTTCTCAGTTGAATACCCACATACATACATATATTCCCGAAATTCTAAGTTTCTCTATCTCTTTTTAAAGTTTGTGGAAGATCATGGCAAAGCATAGAGGCATATTCTAAACTCAATACAGGCTACCTCAAAAAAATAAGCTTAAGCAGCTTTGTTGCCCCAAATGACAGAAATGAATTCATTCCCAAATTCAACTCTCCTTCATTTCTTCAATAGCTAGACTGCACCATTTGACTTGAAAATACAATCTGCTACAGAACTACTGAATCATTTAATGTAACAAATTTCTTTACAGTTTCTTAAGTTTCTCAAACTAAAGCATTGAAAAATTATTTTGCTTCCTCTCTCTGCTCTGTGCAAAAGGTATTATTCTTAAAAAGCTGGCTGTCAGCAACACTAAACAAAGGGGTATTAAACTAAGTTTCTGCTTTAAAAAAAAAAAAAAAAGGAACGAAAAGAAAAAAAATTAGTCCACAAAAAAAATCAGTGTATTGACATAGTGAGTTCTGTCCAGCATAAAGCTGAAGTCATTTTCCCTATGGGCACTGACCCAAAGACAACTAGCACTGTGGGCTGTAAGCCCCAGTCAGAACTATGCCTGAACTCAGACAAGAGGATGAAGACAATCCCCAGAGACCTTTGTTTCAGTTAAAAAAAAAAAAAAAAAAAAAAAAAAAAGTGTCTCTTGCTTATTCCTACAAGGAGGGGCTTAACAGACAGAAAAAAAAAAAAAGCACAAACTGTCAGCCTACCATCAGTCACATAGCTATCTGGACACAATTTTAAGTTGCTGCTTAGCTGCAAATGTGCATTCTCAACAAGATGCTTTAGCCCTGTGCTGTGGCCAGCAGGATCTTTGGTGAAGTGCCTCTGAAAACCCTGGCATATGCAGCCTTTTTGATTTTTTCAATAAATACACTAAAATTACACACTGTCTTCTTTTTTTTTTAATTATTTCTTTTGGTGAGCTACTGCAGAGTTTAGAGTACTGGAAAATGGAAAAGTGGAAGTTCCACACAGATAAATAGTACTCAGAGCTGAAATGTATTTGTAGTACTCCAATTTTCTGAACAGAGCTCAAAAAAAAATAAAATATTTCTCATGCTATAAGAATCCATTACATGCCCCAAAGTTAAAGATAGGCTTCAGTTGCTCTGACTCACCAGTAGGTTTTATAGACTCAAAGGAGTATAAAGGTTTCACCTCTGTCCATTCATCGTAATGTTTTCCTCATGCAATTGTTTATTCATCTGCAATGAGGCTAAAGTGATGCATACAGCGAAAAAAAGCTATGAATTATTCCTTAGCACTCTGAACTTTAATTTATTGATGGTGTCTTGATAAATCCCATTTTCTCCATTTCAGAACAGGTCTTCAAAGTACCTGGTACCAAATCACTCTCCTCATGAGCAAGCAGTCCACAATTTCTGGAAAAAAAAAAAAAAAAAAAAACCCCAATATAAATACGAGCCCTTCCATTGCCCTTGAAACAGGATAACACACTCCAAAGCAGAACAGATAGGAAAATATGAAACATTAAACATTTAAAAAGCCCAGACCCAGCTGCAAGTCTGCAGAAAAACCTTGTGAACTCTGCTCATAGTTTTCCATAATATTTCACAACATCAGCTCTAAACATAGCTGAATATATACATCAGATCTAGTGATCTTCTTTTCAGTTGCTAAGAAACTTCTTTCTCCTGTTTCCTGTAAAATGCAAGTTTATAACATCCCACATGCTGTCATCATTCCTCATTGAATTGACTTTGAATATACCTGAAAGCATTTTGTAGCTCCAAGATTTTATCTGCCATGGTCCAATGAACTCCAGCGAGCTTGAACCCAACCTTGACATGTTGCTCTTTACCTTCAGGTGATAATTCAGAAAGTCAAGTTTAACATCATTCTTTTCAGACAGTTTTGAGGAAAACAAAAAGATCAAAACCAATCCTTGACCTTCACCATTCCCCGACCTGAAGCCAAGTGTAGTTAGATTTTCTTCAATCCTCCTGTCTCCCTGTCACATAGGAAGTTTGAATCCAAGGCTTGATGTTCATTTCATCAGGTGCAGGTCTGGGGATTCTTTTTTGTACTGAAAATACAGCCTACAAATACAACAACTATTTCAAAATGTACTTCCAAGCACATAACTTCTAGAGAAAAGTGAAAAACAGTTCCCTGAAAATACTTTCAACATGAATGCACCCAAATGAATTCACAGGCTTTTCTGAATCAATAAATCATTTCTTTGCCACATCAGAGTTGCAGCCATAGAAAGGGAACATTAAGAACACGCACATTTTCATACCTGTAGCAGAGCTTTCTGATCAGATCACAGTGTGTGTGAATTTAAAATATGAGCTTAACACAAAAAGCTTTGAAACTATATCCTTCCAAGTATATCTATCTCACCTACATGTCAAAGAACTTGGCAAATTTTATATCAGTCCTACCAACTTGACTAGGAAGAGTAGATATTCCACACCTTTGCAAAATCAGGTAATTTCATGGATTGTTTAAAGCTATAAACTCAAGCGTCTGAACCCATTCAGCAAGTTTAGAGGAGTAAGATCTGGTCTATAAGACCCTGCCCTACAGTTTGGTCACTCCCAGCGCCATGGATTGCCCATGTGGAGACACAATAGTGATTACAGCATTGACAGGTAAGATATATGGCAGAGTTTCATACTCAAACCAAGATCAATTGAAAAGTCAAATTACCCCCAAGATCCTTATAACCTGCTTCTCGGCAATTCCTGCCAGATGCATCCAGACTTCTTGGTGCTGTTTCTATGAACAGGCTAACATAGGGTAAGGCAAAAGTCATCAAAACTGCTTCTCAAATTTTTAAATATGGGAGGCTACTCAAATCAATTGCTTTTATCTGAGGCTGAGCATGAATTTTGGAAATTGAAAGACCAGTGAATGTATTCTTCTTTGCCTTTGACTTCCAGAAAGCAAATAATGTTCTATTCTTCACTCGCAAAATGCAGTTTTTCATTATTCTCTGTTCAGTTTTACTCAGAAAACCTGAGTTCTTCCATAGAAAAGAAAAAAGTGAAATCTTGTCATTTAATCTCTATAGCCCTTGAGCAAACAAACCTTGAGTGATATTAAATGGAGGTATTTTTTCCTCAGCCTCATCACCATTCTTTCTGCCTAGGCTTTCCACTTTGCATGGATCAAAACAGTAGGTTTTTCTCATCTAGAAAGCTCTTTTTCTCTGCAAATGTGGTTAATTATTTTCTCCATATAATAAAATGCAGAGGGCATACTAGTTTTACTGCGGCTATCAAGGACTACAAATTCATCAACGAATTGTTGCTTTTTCTTCCTAGCTGCAAACAGCAGCCAGCCAGCAGCAAAGGTAGACCTAGAGATAGACGCTAAGAAGGCAAAATCCAGAGCATATTGTGCCAAGGCTGGGTCTGCAATCAGCTCCGAACAAAACCCACGACCTGCAGGTTTTTCATCTCCTTTCAGATCCAAATTTGCCTCCAGGGAAACCGAAGGGCATAGGAATGGCCATGACTGGCATATGACTTAATGACCCCACGAGCTTCAATCCACCAGGCCACAGGGCAAGTCCGCCGAGCCCACGGCAGCCCACTCCTCGGCCTGCCCTCGCTCCCCGCCCGACACCGACCCCCGACGCCGCCGCGCTGCCGCTCGCAGGGACCCGGC
>VWZK01015894.1:0-33091 GCA_013396935.1 Baryphthengus martii
TTTATACTTTAATCTCAATGTTGTAATCATCCCTAACAACAGGAGCCTTAGAAAGTAACTGTCCAATAAGCGTTTATTGCAACAGAGCAAAAATTATGCATTTCATTACAAGTATTACAATGTGGGCCTAAATTTGGAAAATGTACCTGTTCTGCAGATGTCTGATTTATTCAGTCATATGTATTTGGTATCAGGGATCAACTAATGGAAATTAGAGAAACAATAGGAGGTTCTGAGCTTTTTCATTTTCTTTTTTTCTACCCAGTTGACAGTAAAATTCTACAATAATAGCATGAGCTACTATGGCATCTAATGATTTTCTGGGAAGCAGGGAATATACTTCAGCAGGGAACCAGAAGGCATGTCACACTGATGCTCAATGTGCTAAAGTTTAAAACCCCAAACCTCAGCAGTCAGTGACTAAGACATGCTGAGGAAGAAACAAGTAGCTCTGCACTTATACACCAACTTACATTTTACTGAAGTTTGTAACATCCTAATCTCAAAACAGTGAATAACCATATGGAAATGTGGAGGTATTTATGCTCATTTTAATCCAAATAAGGATTAAAGACTGCAGAAAGTTATTTTTTGGATGCAATGTCAGATATCTTTGTCTGTTCAACTTAAGCAAGTTTCCAGGGCTGTAATTTTCAGAAAGCTTAAATGAAAAATACTTATTCAGTGTTTTAAAAAAACCCGTATTATTTCACGTGACCAATTACTAAACAAACTATGGAGGAACAAAGTGGCAGAAGTGTCAGCCTTTCCACCCATCTACACTTCCCAGGACACCTTGAGGCTGGGGTCAGGCAGTCCTCTCAGCTCTGCCAGCTGCGACTTCCCATTTGGCGGTTAGATACAAGGAGTCACTCCTGACAGCATGGGTCGGTTTCCACATTTCATCCCTCCAGGACAGGACTCACTAAACCTCAGGGCTAGTACTTTGTTAGATGACTTTGCTATCCAGATGACCTGCAGAGGACTGGCAACTATGACATGGGACAGAGACAATGCAGTGCCCCTCTGGAGAGGGAGTGGGAGGCAGGAGATCTAACCTACAGCATCCAAAATGACACTAGATGTTTGTGTTTTGGCAGCCAGGACAAACACCATCAAAAACAGCAAAAGGAAAGAGTACTTTGGACTGTACTACTTGGCTTAAGTTACCTGTTATAAACCTGGGCTTCATTCTATGATCTTCTGCTAGATAGGGGCTAGGCCCAAAATATTTACCAGTGATCTCATATATTTATTTCTTCCTTACAGAAAAAAAGTCTTTTCTGTCTAGCTATTTATATGCACTTGGAAAATGTCACATTCCCCTGGTGTGTTCCTCCATTTATTCACACCAAAGTTTTCCATCTGTATAGCAATATCATTATGGGGAGATATATTTCTCTGAGTAGAAGACAGACATCTTTGAATGCCTACTGGAAATGTGGAGTGGTGGTTTTTTGCCTTCTTTCTTCTACCTCCTGGGCTTAACTAAAGCACATAGCTGTTAAAAAGATTTGGTCCTTATGCAGTACCTGCAAAAAAATGTTTGCTGTTTTATTAGGATGGAATGATATGTTGAATGATTAAAATATATTTATGCATGTTCTGATTCATAAAGGTGTAAAAATAACTATGAATACATACTTTTTAACATGTACAAGTTTGGGATGTTTTTTCTTGTACTTTGGCAGTTGCCAAATATGAGTTTTAAGTGGTTTAAGAGACCCATCTACAGCAAGAGCTTGATCTCTTTAAATAGATGTTTTTGTACCTGTTATTATAAACATTATTACGCTTTATATTAATTACTTAATTTAGCAAGTTTTGGATGTGGGAATGGCAGTTTCATGCTGAAAAAAACACTGTTTGTGTTTTTTTATTTGTTTGCGAGCTCCATGAAATGTGTTTTCTTTCCTACTTCTCAAGCTTTAGGCAAAAAGTCTTGGAAGTCTGTGGAACATCAGGTACATAAGACTGCCACGTTGACTATAATTCTTAATATTTTAATATTCTTATGGGTATCAAATCATTGTGATGTGCAGGAATTTGCATACAGAACTCCTTATACATGATGTTGATAATATATCCCCGAATTTTATTGACAGATGAATTGATCCAATGTGGGTGATAATCTGCTGACTTGAATAGAATAACAGGTATATTTCATGAATGATGCAGAAAGAATATGTTATATTTCTTGCTAGAAAGGAAATAGTCAAATGGTATCTCAGACATTTCTTATACAAGAGTATACTTGATGAGGTGGAAATCTGTAGGATTGACATCATGTTGGTATGTAAGAGTTGTGCTAATAACTCTTTCACAGCTCTTATGTGTATCTTAGATAAACATTTTGCCTCAATTTCTTTATTTGCAAAAACTACATCTGATTATCCAACTAGACTTAATAACTTAATAGGGTGCAAGTGCACATCAGACTTAAATACCTTGCAATTAAACAAAATACAGTGCTTGGGTTTTGATACTGATAAAATGGATAAATCGTGTCATCAGAAGGATAGTATATTTCTGCCTAATTTATTTGATTTCTGGATAGATTTAAGCCTTTTGTAACAACTGAAGCACACCACTGGCACGAAGATTTATTGCATTGCTTAATTCTTAAATATCTAGTAGCATAATAAAATCCATAGAGAGGAAAGAACCATAGGTAGCCCATAGGGAGTAGCTGAGGTGCTTACCTGGCATGTGGGAGACTGCTCTGTGACTTTTGTCATTCCCCTGAATCTCTGACGAGCACCCTGCCCACCAGCCACCGATATCCTTGGAGCAATTCTACTTCGCAGATTAACACCAGTTTCTCAGGTGTCACACAGATGCCTCAACCATCACTGCATTTTATTTCATTAAGGAAAGAAAATAAAAATCTCCTTTTTCTGCACAAGTGGGGAAGGTACTGCACATCCTTACAAAAAGAATTTGTCATAAAGCTCTGATTCCTTCTACAGGATTAGAGCTGACTTTTTTTTTCATGACTAGTGTTTGTGATCTGGGAACAAAAGCTCTTCTGTACTTAATCGGTGTTAGATGTTTCTTGGGCCACAGTTGCAAACATGTAGGTCAGGAAATAAAGCTAACTATACCTGTGCACCCATCAGAAGGGGCTAGTAACACCACCTGCAACATTAATGAAGTGCAACATTGAGATGTGAATGTTTGTAAATTGAGAGGTCACTGAAGTTTTTATAGTGACAGCTTTTATTCTTCTGTCTTTTTCTTGTAGGTAACAAGGGAGCAGTAAAATGTGTGTAAGAATAAAAATGAAGATGAATAAATAGTAAATACTAAGTGGAAATAATTTCATAAAAATCACTGAAACAGAAATACATTAAAACTTGGGACATGTCTACCTTAGATCACTCGTGATCTAGAAGATCTAGTAGTGATCTAGAAGAAGCAGCCTTTTGAATCCCAAAGCATTATATATGCTTAGGTTTCTGCTTTTTAAAAATTTCTTTAAAAGCTTATGGGGAGATCTAAGCTTTCATCATACTTTATTAGAAAGATCTTAAACTTGTACTTTAATGTTACATCAAAGATAGTAACACTAAGTTTAAGTTTTCCAATAGGAGTTGTATTTTTTCACAGAGTGTTTTCTGTCAGGAAATAGTAGATTTCAACTGATGAATGAAACGTTTTTAAATGTTTACTTGGAAAAACACCCCAACAGTGGTAAAAATACATATGTAATGAGCCCATTTCAAGTTACTGAAATGCAGATTGTGTGTGTGAAGAAACCTATGGGAAATTTATTTTTCAAGTATTCATGAATAGTAGCTCAGCTTCTTAAGCGTTTAGTACATCAGTTTCCCATTGCAAACATGTGAATTACAATCCTGTTTCTGTTGACAAGTGAAAATTATATGCTGATGATCAGCCTTTCTTTTCTTTCCTCATCTATGGAAATCAAATTTGTTACACCTGCTGCTATGGGCAAGTGATTACAATATAAGTGAGGGATAAAATGTATTTTCTGAGCTGGATGGGAGATTATGCCTCTATTTACAGTCTAGTGTTGTCTAACTTTGCTGATCATGAAAATATTTGTTCAGAGGGAGAAAAATAAAAGCTGGTTGTCCTCAAGTGAATTGGAATAGTGAAGGTGGCAGGATTAGACATTTTCATCCCTCCCTTTAGGCTGAATTGGAAAGAGGGAAGGTTAATGACTGGAAATGAAGGGAAATGTAGCAGCAGATTTGATTTGATCTTCATGTGTGTTACATGTTTGGTTCTCAGAAGTTCTTCTGTTCAGATTGAATGATTTTATGCTGAAATTTAAAGGATACATGCTCTAGATGGGTGCAAAAAAAAGGATAAAGGAGTAATATTTTCTGAAAGCGTGTTTCCCAATGGAAAAGTGCTTCTGATCCTTCTTAAATGAACGAGACTTGACTTGGTGTGGCAGAAATCATATTCTTGAGTTGCAGGGGCTGCCCAGCGCACCTAACCTGCCTTTCACAAAATCAAGAGAGGAGAAAATCTGTTTAATAATACTTGTAGCAGGCAATGGTATGATTTGAATCATGATTGATTTGAGTATAAATAACTAATTTCAAAATTAATAAGATCCTGTGATCATCCCTCTGACCTTTGAAAATCTTGGCACTAAATGCAAGATGTTCAACACATTGACATCTATTTTCTGGAAGCCAGAATTATCACTTATTTAGCAAATTGTTTTGGTCAGGATGTGTAATCTGTGTAAATAGACAGAAAAAATGAGGACAATAAACATATTCAGAATGGTGATAATCTTAGCCTAAATAATTAATGTGTCACTTTTAGAGGAACTACAGTGGGAAGTGTTAGTAACACTAATCATCTATATAAAACCCAGCGGATGTTCATACCAACCACACCAATTTTCCTAGGATTTATCTTTTTATTTCCTTTTTGTTTAAATATTAGACATTGTTTGATGTGTTGTACAATTAAGATAAAAAAGAAAGCAAATACTCAATATTCAGGTAATATATGAATGTTGCCTCTATTCTAGTGAGTAGAGAATGATTTTTATATTAGTAATATGCATGTCTCTGTTCTGAGGATCTGGTATGAAGCTATGCTAAATAGCCTGCTCTAAACCAGAAAAAAAACAAGCCTATCATAAGCCCTGAAGTAATTTCACATTATTCTCAAATTATCCGTAACCTCATAATCCCTGTTTTATGACTGCTGTGCACAATTACTGTTACAGCTATGAAGTCTATTTTCTTTCTTCATTTCAATTCCACGACAAAAAAAAAATAAATTATATGATTAATCAGGATACATTGGCCAATCTCTTTAGTTGTTATATCTTGTTTTACTGGCAGCTTTAAAAGTGTTTTTAAGCAATTGAATAGATTATCTGATCAGAGTGTCTTTGCTGTTAGTGTTTCAGCATCAGTACTGTGTCAATACTGGTCAAACATTAAGATTTTGTTGTTTGAACTAGCAGAACTGCAACAGAAATTTATTTTCCTTTAACTGCCAAGTTCATGGAGAAGTGCTGAAATCATAACCAGATGTCTTAAGTAGAAGTTAACTCATCTACAAAGCGATTTGCATTTTTCTCAGATCTTTCAGGTTTGAATACAAACAGAATTTTTTTCTCGCACTTGAAAGAAAGGCTAGCTAGCAGATACAACCTGGTCAGATGCCTGAAGGAGCAGTAATTATCCCTCTAGTATTGTATTGCACAGGCTATTTTCCAACACCATAGCAAAAAAAATAAATCTGTTCTTAATATATTTTCATCACTACAATTTGAAAAGCTCATCTCTCACGCTTCTCTGCATAAAATCATCAACCATTTTAAAATGTTAATAGACCTTAAAGGGAATAACTTGATATATCTTTTTTGTGGTTTCTTTGAAAACTGACTATTGTTAGGTTGTGTAGATGACTTGCATTGCTCACTTTGGCAAGTGCCTTATAATGAGCATACACCACTACTAATACTACTTTATTTCTTCATACTATTACAAGCAGTTTTTCTGTTATTAACTTAATTCTGTACTCTTGCCACATGGTGAAAATTACTTTCTCCTCCCTGTTTGTCTCCCTCACTAAAGATCTTAGAATTTGAGTTTGGTAAATATGACACTGCTCTTGTATTCCTTTTATATTTGATGGCTTGATCACCCTCCAGATAGAGGAGGAATATGCAAATTCTATGAATGTAGTTGCTGTTCTACTAGATGGGCTGTTATGAACATCTGATCTTTTATGCTTTCCTCACTTGGAAACGATTCTAAGAAAGCATGTCAGATTCCCTGTCTGAGTTTTTTCTGGTGCTAAGATACTTGTGTTTACTAGGAAGGAAAATACTATACATTGATGCTGTTATGAATATCAAACTCTCATCAACTGTCTCTACTGTTGCAAAATGTTTTTCAGGGAAAGTAGACAAGTTACTGCATATCATGATGAAAAGTCTTATGATTTTTTTGTTGTTGTTGTTGTCTCTGGCAGTGTCTTTGTGGTCTACTTTGGACGCATGCTTTTGGGCACATCCTATCCCATGAAGTGTTAACATCTGGTAGGATCTTGTAAATTTAATCTGTTTTTCCTGTGGGATGTGGAAATCAATAGGAAAATATATCTGCTTGCCTAAAATGTTTTAACGTCAAATAACAAAGGTCTATTGATACTGCAAATCTAGAACAAATGCAATAAGAAATGAAAAAGTGTAGCATAAGGATTTGAAAACATTCTCATGTTGCACAATGTCGTGTTAAATCATATTTTGTAATGAGAGGATAATGCAATGATGACTGCAGTTGATGTCCCACAGGGTAGGTAATTTGGGAACAAGTATTGGCAAGACCATCTTGTCGATACTGTTTTGTCCTACTGCCAGTTCTAAGAAGGAGATATAAACCAGCTTAAGATATGCCCATGATTGTTATTTGGTAGAGTCTTTTTCTGGAAATCAGCTATAACTCTTGTTCTATCACATGCTACCAAGCTTACAGTTGTTTCATTTCTGAGTTTGATAGAATTGCTGTAGAAAATTGCAGACTGGCCATGTTGTTACATTATACCAACATGCTTCATTTTCTCTTTCCATTAGAATGACTGTAGTTGTTGTTTATATGCATCCTAAGGATGCCCAGATATGAAATGTGAAGATAAGCAGTACAACAGGGGCAAATGAGTACTTAATGATATCATATGCTATTTTTCTGATTAAAATAGCAAGAAAAAAAAAGAATAATTGCAAGTAATACCTTTTTAATTCCTTTAATTGTTCTTTGTCTGTAAAATTTCATCAACCTTCTTCTTCTCCCAGCCAGTTCCATTAATTTACTGTCAGATTTGAACTTCTCTAATGCCTACATCTTCCTTCTTCAGTCTATAGATTTTCCTTGTAGCTATGTGTCTATGTTCAGATACACACTTAGGCAGAGAGGATTATGAAACTGCAGCTGCTTCATAAAGTGAAATTAAACTATTTTGTGAGAATACTTGGAATTATCATGGTCCACTTGTATCCAAGTTGGGAACAAAACTATATATTATTGGCAGTGCTTTTTTATCCTTTTTATTGACTTTGATTTAGTCTTTTGTTCCATTTATTTGTATTTGATTATACTGAACTGTGCCACTAAATGAGAAAATAAGTTTCACTACTGAGCAGCTGTTTCTAATGGACAGTACTACAGCAACAGTAATGAGAATCTCACTTACTTAGGTAATACCTTTTGATTTCACGTGTTCCCAAAGTGTTTTAGTAACTATGGATTTGGATTAGTTCAGCTTTTCTAAGATAAAGCTTCTACTAGGATTAAATAAATAAGGAAAGCAAAGGAAAGCAGTATGCGCTCACCTTATTCAGGTGAGAACTTACAGGAGAATATAGGGAAGAAGCAGAATTTATTTCCTTATTCCAAATTCAAGAAAAACATTGCACTTATTACACGTACTCTGAAAATGCCACAGACAGTTTTTATGATCATGGAAGTGCACATTTTCGTGTGGTGTCTTTTCCAACAACAGAGCCTTTGTACTGCACAGGACACCTGTCCCAGCCATAGGGCACCCAGCTCCTTTGCTTTGGGAAGTAGAGAGGACTGCAATCCTCCTGACTGAGGCACAATATCTTGTATTTCTGTTCAGTCTTTTAAATGAATAATATAAAAATCTAGATAGAGGTTGAGCATCAACTTTAAAATACAGATGTACAAGCTAATATAGATTGGACTGAGAAGTGGAATAGAGCAAAACGTCGATGTATTACAAGAAGTGCTAATACTTAAGTGTATAGATGAGATGCCAATCTAAAATTAGGCTGAATTATAAAAGAGTATCAAGCCTTTCTAAAGCTTTAAATAGATTATTTTTCAATTTCTGACTCTTTCAGAACTGGGGACTGTACAACAGCCAGATCCCCAGCTTGACCTGCTATTATTTCCTTAGGAGCCTTTTATATGAGCACAGCATCCTTCAACTATTCAACAGAAGACCTTGAACTCATAGCAGAGGTTATGCTGAGAATACTTTTGATAACACCTCTTTTCTTCTAGGGATGCTTCTAGAATATATATGCTACTAGTTTCCTTGGAGACTGACATGTAGTCAGCACAATGGCTCTATAGCACCTGTAAATCAAACTTCAAAAGAAGATACTGTCCTTGTTAGGGGAAATGGTATGCATTATGGTGAAAGAAGAGTGTTTTCCTTTCTAACTTGTCTTCCAGAGAATGAGGTGGCTATAATCCCTTTTAGACACTGCAGGTCTAGGGACTGTGCGATCACATCAAATGGCGAAGACTGGGCAGACTGTCTGTGTAGCAGAGTTCAGACTGCCTGCAGATTTTATCAAAATATAGCACAGGCCTGCATTTAATTTGTAGACAATAAGGCCTTGCTTTGCAAATGGATTTGTAGATGCAGTGTTACAGAGATAATTGTGTAAGTATCATTAACTATTTAGATATGAAAAAATATTTTGGTAATTCTGATCAGTTTGAGCATCCCTTTGGCGACTTCTTCCATGCTATTATAGATCCTGTAATCTTTACAACTCCATTCTCTTTACTCTTCCTGCATGAAGAGATAGGGCCCACACACCATGAGGATCTGTTTTCTGCAACTCAAACACTTTGTCCTGTCTACTCTGTTCTTTACAGGATGGTTAAGGGATATGTCCTCATGGTTTCCTATTCCTTTCCCTTATGTTGATGTTTTAAAATGTTATTAGTTTTGGCAGTCAGAAATTTGGTCAACATTTAGCTTCCCAGCTCTCTCACAGAAACAAAATTAAAGACATATTTACTTTTAGATTAGCTACAGATTCAAAAAGGGCTGAAAAATAAATAACTGGAACCTCAACTTGGAGACAGGTAATGTGCTACAAGTGAGGGGAGAAAGGGCTCCCATTGGAACAGACACATGGGAATTCAGTCACATAATAATACATATAATCCTCATTAGTCCTGCTTTCGAATCGGCGCTGTTCCTGCCAATGTCAACATCCAAACATCCTGTGACTTCACTTTTAGGGACAAGTTCTCTAGAGTAAATCCACAGCTAAAAATTGCCAGCTGTAGATACAAACAATTTAACAAGCATATCAAATGCCCTTCACAGTCTGTGTAATTTTTAAGACTATGATGCTCAAATGTTTGATCAGATAATGCTGTGGGCTGGTCATCGGCTGAGTCTGCTGAATGAGGAGACCTTTTGACTGCTTACCTCTTACTTTGTGGTGGGCAAGGCAACCCCCACAGTGAGAGTAAATGGTTATTCCAGTTTATGGCATTTCCAAGAGAAAATAGAGGGATACAGTCACATATGGGGTGATTTTTATAAACCGTAGCTTCAGAATCTGGTATCTTAACATCTACAGCAATGATCAAAGCTGCAATTGAATGATATTTGATCAGATCTTATGTGTAGCCACAGGGCAGTCCTAATTCTTGTGTTCTTTCCTGCAGACATCCATTGCACTTTCATGGCCGTCTTTTCTTCTCTGCTCTCGTACCTCCATCAGCCACTAGTTATAGGCTTCTAGGAGTTATACAGAATGAATTAAGTTTCATCCAGCAAGAGCCTTTATCATGTCTGCATGATGAAGTTGCATATCTGCAAAGTGAGTTAATTCTCACTTTGCGTTTCCTCCCCCACACTGCAGTTTTCAAAATGCTTCAGTCTAGTTTGTTATCACTGAGTGGGTGTGGGTATCAGATCTTTTGTTAGCAGATCAGCTTTGTCTCAATTCCTAGCCTAGCAACTGTCTTGCCAGGTTGTTTTGGCCTAGAATACTCCCCAAATAGCAGTGCCTCTCCTGAGTTGTGTGAAGCGCATGGTAATTTGAAATGTACTGCTAAAGACCATCCATGTCTCTATCCTCTCCTACACAGAGGACTACACAGACAGTCTTCCAATACATACTCTACAACATCTCTTGTGATGTGGTTTGGGAACACCTGAACGGAGATCATGTGGCAGACATACATCTGAGTAGATGCTTTAACATCCTTTAGATATAAGCAGCAAGATGATGATCATGGATTCCAGAAAACCTCAAATGCCTTACAACTCTCTTGCAGCGTCAAAATGAGGCAATAGCAGAAGGTAGGATGTAAGTCAGATGAATTGTTTCTCAGACTGATTTCAGCAATCTTAGCAGTAGCCATTCTAACGTCACAAAAACATCACACAAACCACATCTCAGCTTCTCTCAATCACCAACCTGTCCCTTCTCAATTACCCTTTGGATGTCATTCAGTCTTTCTTACTTGCTTCTGCTGTCATGTTATTTTTACCATTGGTTGCTACAACACTCAGTGAACGTGCACACACCGTTGCTAAGAACTGTGGTGTGTGACACTTACCAGGATACAGCATTTTACAAGAAAAAATCAAAGGTGCCCACCACAAAATATAATGTTGTCATAGATGTAGACTGAAAACGTAGAGTCCCGAACACAGCTTGTCTATTAGATGGAAATAAGATGCAACTGCTGGTTTGAAGAACCTGTAATGAGTGTTGCACTGCTGAAATGCAAAATGCTCTCTAGGAATTAATTATTTTTATGTTGCCCTCTGTGGTCTGATGTTGTAGTTGGATGAATCTGGGCTATTTGTGAACTTACATGCACACTCCAAATGTTTTTATTTTCTAGTCAGAATGACAACTTCTGTTAGGCCCCTCCAAGTTTTTAAGTTGTTAGGTATGAAAATAATTAGCACGTTATAGCACACATGAAACTTTTTAAAACACTTTAATTAAATGTTCAACATAAAAGGATTTAGTCTTGCCTTGATGTACAGGCTAAACTCCCATTAGCATTAATACAACTTACATGTGTTCGATGAAAAGAAAAAGGGACTACAGTTTGTAGGGGGAAAACTTGAAAGAAAGTTAGTTCCTTAATTATAAATAAGATTTACATTAATAGATGTTACAGATATTCCATGAAAAACTAATAATATACAACTCACAATTTATACTAAGTAAACAAATAATTTTAAGTTAATTACTTAGATAATAGTAGCTTGTTTCTATTTTTTTTAGTTTTCATGTATTCGTGTATTTTGTAATAACCACAAATCTTATTTAGATGGAGTCTTATTTGGTGCTGTATAAATATGTAATGAAATTACTGCCCCAAAGATATTGTAGTTTTGTGGGTTTTCTTTTAAGCCAAGCAATTCCTAAAGATGTCTAGAACATTGAGTTCCTATACAAGTAAAGTATTTTCTATCGATTCCTTATGAGCTTCAGTGAAACATTAAATGAACTACTTTTCCTTACTGGGTCTGATATATGAGTTAACCACTAACATTTGTCCCTGTTTATTAATTAGTATTACTAATGTGCCCTTGGATAATCATGTGTAGAGGGAATAGCATCTATCACTTAGCTCAAGGGTGTATATTATATATTAAAAGTTAAAGTTGACAGAACAAATCTAGCTATTCTAATTGTTAGTTAAATAAACATTTCGATTGTTGCAATTTTTCAATCCTATCCTGCCAGAAAACAAAAGCATTTCTTTCTCATCTAACTAATAACTAGCTGAGCAGGACTAATTTGCAACTGATTTCAAGACTAAAGAGAATCTGTAGTATATTTTCCAGGATGTAACAACCTAAAATTCTGGCCCTGAACAATTCTAGATCAGGAATTCCTATAATTTGAAAATATTTTTTCTATGATTTGGATAAAATTCTTGTAAGGATGGAATATTTTTGAACATTAAAAAATAATTTTCAATAGGTGATGACTAAAATGACACTTTACTACTATAGTAAGGAATACTTTTACTTTTTAATATCTTATAGAACAGCAATTCTTTAATTTTCCAAATGCAAATGTTTTATTGCTGCTATGGTTAATGTTGCTGTTTGCATGAGTATATGCTGATTTACATAATCCATGGAAGAACATCAAATGTGGACCCATAATCTATATGAAATAATGTATCAGTTAACAACAAAATTTACCACAATGGGAAATAAATATATGATTCCACTTTGATGTTTGTATCAAAAGATTGTGTGGTGGGTTGATCTCTTTGGCGTGGCTTATTAATTACTATCAAGTGTGCGAAATGCAAGTAAGTGTGGTTTCTAACTAGGAAGCATTGACTCTCTGGATGTACTGAGAATGTACCAGATTTCTTGGGGAGTACCTGCAGGGGCAGGACAGGGACAGTCTGTGCTCCTGAACTAGGTCATGTGTCAGATGGTAGTTCCACAGAGAAAAGCTGGTAGTAACACCAACAAAGAGGCAGTTTCACCAATTTTTTTCTCTAGCAGATATGCCCTATTACAAGGTTGTGACTCTTCTGCCTAAGTAGTGGACCAGATGCAAAGAAAGAGGGAGCCTTCAGAGGCCATATCTTCCATTTTTACAAAATACTGGGTCCAAAATTGCTAAGTTTTTCCTGTTTATACCTCAGGGTCTTCTAGAGAAGTTGGCACCTCTGGCTTCAGTTACCATATTTGATATGCCTACCAGAACCTCATAGTTAAATTCCCCTCTCTGCACTGCAGCCAGTTGGTGAATTTTGCAGGAATCTGTTGGGCAGCAGTGGCTATGAGCTACTTTGTACCTGCTGTATTTTGCTAGCAAGATGGTTGTACTAGGGTGATGCTGATGGCTCATACCAGCTATTGGACTGCTCCAGTTATCGTCTACACCCTTTCCTGCTTCCACTTGCTCCTTACGGCAAGAAGTTGTAAAAGTAGCAAGAGAGTTATTTTAGCAATTCTGCTCTAACTTGCAAGTCCTCTTAAACCAGTAATGTAATATACCTTAAAATCTGTTTCTTTTTGGATTTTAAAGCTGGGACAGAACACAAAAACAACCCAGTAACAATGGAAAAGAAGATTTCTTTACAGCCAGCCACCAGATCAGTCAGTAACAGGAGTGTGTTTCACTGGACCATTGAAGCCAGCAGTGACTGTGGTGCACTTCTGAGCAACTCTATCCTGTATAAAATCCATTCCTGTTTTGTGAAAGCTTTGAATATTAGACATGAAAATAATGGTCAGTAAGATTTTTAAAAAAGAGTTCTCTTTAAAATTACTCATAGACCTGAGCTTCTAAAATATCTCTATTCACGCCCTCCCTGCTGCTGGTTGTTCATCAGAATCAAGATAAGCTAACTTGCCCGGTATTTGCTGAAGACAGAAAGTAATACATATAAAGTAAGAAGTTCCAAAAAATATTGCTGATTTATAAACAAATTAGATATTTTTTGCATCTTGTTTATGCTATTAATCCTGATGCCAATTAATTAAACTGCAAAATTTGCAGTTTATGGGTGCAAACTGGAGCATAGGAGGTTCCAGGTAAACATAAGAACTTTTTGACAATGAGAGTGAGAGAGCATTGGAATGGGCTGCTCAGAGAGGTTGTGGAGTCTCCTTCTCTGGAGACATTCAAAACTCGCCTGGACACGTTCCTGCACTGACAGGGGGATTGGATTAGATGATCTCTAGAGGTCCTTTCCAACCCCTAACATTCTGTAAAAATTCATATTGATGCTGTTGCAACCAATGTTTTCTCCTCCAGGTTCACTTATCTCAGTGTTGCGAGCCTTGGTCACTGCTTTTTTTGGTCTTATTTCATGGAATGACTTGCATATTTATTTGACACATTTTGGGAATTTTTTCTCACACTCCAAACATGTTTGTATTTAAATAGATGCATAGATGCTGGAGTGCAGGTTAAACTGAGCTTTTTTAAAAAAAAAAATAAATTGGGCCTAAGTAATTGGGATGTAAAGATTTCCTTTTAGTACCGTACGGTTAATGAATCTATATAGCTGTCAGTTTTCATTGTAGCTGTTGAAATCAAAGATCACTAGCTGACCTGCTTACAAGAAGACAAAACTTCAAAAACTGAATTGTGGGATGAACAAAAAGGATTTTAAACCCACTATTTTTTAGCAAATAGATTCATAACCAGCAGTACCACAGAGACCTTTTACACTGTCACAAAAAAAAACGGTACTTAAATAATAGTTACAAGCAAAACAAGCAGAAATTAAAAAGAAAAATAAATAAAAGAATGAAAGAAGAAAGCAAGAAAAAAAAAATCTGGGAAGGCCAGTGAAGACAAAGTATTATCTACCCTCTTCATTTTCTAGGATAACAGCTGGAATGGACAGTGTGATTTTCAGCCTCTTCACTAAGCAGCAATTGCAGAGTAAATTAGTCTCCAATGCTAGCAAGTGGGTGGCATTTACTTTTATAATGATAGGGCTGTCTCTGAAACGGAGGCAGCACAGATCAAGATTATGTACCTTACCTTTTGAGGCAGAACAGTAACGACTCTGTAAGTGGGTTTAAGCAGAAAGTTAACTAAAAACATTTTGCTGTGTCCCAAGTATGTCGTTTGTTCTAATTATGGAATGGCAAATATCAAGTAAAAATGATGCTGTGCTGGGGTGGTGATGGTGACTCAATGTTCACTAGTCACTGTAGAGCAGGCTGTCAGAAAGCATTTCTTTTTAATCGTACTCTGGTGCTATTTTCTGACTCACTTCATCTTGTAAATGAAGAAAGAAGCATAAGGTATATTCATATGTGCCATGTTATTGAATTCCAGCAACGTCTGGAGTATTTGTTCAGTTGCTGAGCCCTTTGAAGTGTTAGGCCATCGCTTAGTAGTAGTAGTAATGCATAACAAAGTTACTGATATTTTAGGTATCACTGTGGAATCAAGTGCCACGCTTGAGCAATAATAGCAAAGATAGTGGCTTATTGTAACAGAAATGAAATCTCCTCTATGGCTCCTTTACATGGGTTTCAGAGAGGCACATATACAACGTTAAAATTATTTTTATGGCGATTCACGTACTAAAACTCTTTTTAATCTGGTACTCCTATGAATGCTTGGCTAACTGACCAGGGAAACACATAACTAGTCACCCAGTGAGTAACCATTAAATGTTACTCCTTTTGAGAAGTCTCATTTGTTTCAGTACCAACGTTAGGTTTTTTCTAAAGAAACTTTCTCATTTCCATTTTACATCAGAGTTATAATTCTGTGGCAGTCATTTATTATGATGTAATTCAAAATGCAAACATGTAATTTAGACTTTCTATATAAAAAGTTTTATTTGTGGCTATCATTTCAACATTCGCTCACACCTGTAGGATGTTAAGCAAGACAAGACTCATCACCCACATGGAGCAGAGAGATGATTCTGATCTTCTTTAAAGGAGAATCTAGGCCTCTCGAAATAAACTTTCCTATTGCTTTGGAGTGTCCTACCTAGAGTAATGGGAAACTATTTTGCTCTAATTTCAGAAACTACTGATCACTTCACCACAAAATTGTCAGAAATAATGTGTGGAATTCCACTTTGGTTTTGAAAACTGACTACTTTTTTACATTGATGTGTTAAATAAAACAGCTTCATTAACATTTTACATTGTTAAAGATGGCCAGTGGCTGAGTTGATATGTATTTCTTTAAAACCTTCCCTTGAGAACCCTTTCAACTCCTCTTAAGAGTCTTTTCCACACCTCACAAATCACCCCCTCCAGAAACTCTCCCTTTATTTTTGTCCAAATTTTTAGACTATTGTCTGTAACAGCCAATATGCTTGAACACCTCTTTGGAAGAGATCTTTGGAACAAATCTGTAAGCAATTTATTTAATTTTGTAAATTGAGTGTATAGATGGAAACTGCAGAACAGATGGAAGAAATGCTATTACGGATTTGTAAACAGTGCAATCAAAGACATAGCTAGTTAGTGCCTGGCAAGATTTTGGCTCTGTTTTTTAGTCATTTGAGAGATCTCTGGCTAAGGATGGATGAACTGGTTTTAAAACTGAGAGAAGAACTAGCTTATATAAGATTCTTCATAACTGCTCTTAAACTATTTTCTTGTTTTGTTGTCTATTGTCCATTACAACCTCTTTACGCTCAAGTGTAGTGATTTGGTAACAGATAGGAGCATGCCAAAATACAGACCAGCTCAGTGAATGGAATCGTTTAGCAGAGCCTGTTTACTACAACTGAGGATGCAACTTGGATTACCTTTGGTTTGTTTTCTATTTCCTTTATTATTCCCCTGGTTGTGAATTGGGCTCCAGACTGAACATTTCAGAGGTTGATCTTTTGAGCCTCCCTTTCCGCACTATGGATGTTTGGGTTTTGTAGGGTTCTCTAACTTTGTTTGTCAGTAGTTTAAGATTTAAATTTAAAATTTAAATATGAGGAATGCATATGTGTGTGTATATATATCCATAGCTATTTATGTTTTTTTTAAAAATAAAGTATTTGGAAGCTGTATTTTAGCCAAAGACAAGACTAGCATGCTGAGCAGAATCTGAATAGTAATACAAATTCATCCTACATTTGTTTTAATCTCATTAAGACCAAATGCAGATTTTTTTAAAGTGCCACTGAATTTTGGAAACTGACTCTGCCCACTTCTGAATTGGTATCTTCCATACTCAAGGTACTTGGTTTACAATTAAGGCATATTTTTAGTTTCTAGCTTCCAGGTTCTTTACTTACTTTAGGACAAAAAATTCAATCCGTGTCATTTTGGTTTTACTGGTTATTATCAATAATCATCACGACCCTGTTTAGCTGTGGAGCTGCAATGTCTTCTGGTCTCAGTCACCTTTTATCAGTCTATTCTCTTTAATGAAAAAGGACAGATGTAATTAACATCTGTTAATGCAGACATACACATGTAGACATACACATAAAGAAGATAACACTCAGCAACATAGGTTCTCAGGCATAAAGACAACAATACGTAGCAGCAATCAGCAATTTCAGACTGAACAAGCAAATATAGCAGATAAGGACTCGACTCAATTCCTAACAAACCCAGGGAAAGGTTAGCTATTTTGATGATGGTGGATCAGAGCAGAGAGAACGTTCTCTGTGTATGAGCTTTTGTGTATTTCAATTACCAAACAGAGGCTGGGTCATCAATCATATCATAATTTAGTGTTTTGAAATGATATACTGTATGCTATCACCTCAACAAGCACAGTATTTCACAATGCTGTGTAGTATTTTGTCTGAGATAAAGTTATGGTATATTTGTTGTGTATTTTGATGTTGCAGTGATGTGTGGTTAGCATGAAGTTTTGAGTGTATGATAGCATAAATAGGCTTTATTTGTTCCTTCTAGCAGTGCTTTCAGTTCATCGTTTGTCTTTCGTGCTTATGATTATTCTGCTGAAAAAAAAACAATAAACTGGGCAATAAAGGACGTTTAATGGTGGCACTGCAGTATGATGATAGACTGGAGGCTACTAACATGAGATGCCTGAAGAACTAGGTCTTGCTGTGGAAGCCAAACAATTTAAGAAATATACTGCTGGTCAAGGGCATTTATGGGTGTGCAACCTGCCAGTTCTGATTTTTTTCAAAATGAATTGTGACTGTTGTATACCTTAAGTGAATATGTGCTTGTGGATGAAAACTCTTCTTCCCAGACAACTAGAAAAAAGCTGAAGTTCAGTTTAAAAACCCTTGATTTTTATGTATAATTTCAAGACCACAGTACTGTGAAAATATTTCATTGACTGATGAATATACTATATGTACAGAAGATGCAGAGGGGTGGGTTTTTTCTGACCTCTGCTCTGGACTTTTAACTATAGTCTGAAGTTTTACTGCATAACCTGAAATCTTTTCCCATTTGGAATGGGATTTCTTCATGGAGAAGTGAAGAAGTTGTGGCAGATTGAGAAGGAATTTAGATCAAGAGAAGTGGTTGTTCTTTACAGTTTCCTTTATGAGTTATTTTTACAGTGGGCATAACTATAAATTGAAAATGGACTTAAAAATTTTTCTAGAGCTTTTCACTTTTCAAGGTGAAATTTTTGTTTTGATTCTGGCAATGTTTGGGATAGAGGCTAAAGTTTCATTGGTGCATTATTAGCTTTATTTTCTGAGGAAAGAGTTTTGAGTGGGCATCAGAGGTCAAACCAAATCATTCTGTACCAGCACTGTTCTTTCGCCTCCTCTTCCTGATGTGAGAGGCAATATGGGCAAAGCAGGAAACCAGGCTGAGCCTCCCCAGAGCAACCCAAAGCCATATTGATTCCTTTGCATTTCACAACCCATATTAGATTCTGGAGACACTGTCTAGATAGAGAATGGGCCCTGTATCCACGGAGGTCAGATTCAGAAAACCTCTGCGGTTTGATTTTTTTTTTTTTTTTTTTTTTTTCTAAATTGCATTTATAGTGATTTTATAGGGGATGTCTCAAGTCAATACAAGGGATTAGAGGGAAAACTTGAGTTCAAATTGCTGGAATCAAACACTTTTCAGTATTTTCAAAAAAAATGTGTTGCTTTCCAAAAAAAAAAATATGCTATCTAGTCTATTAGATTTTTTTCAGAGGGAAAAAATCTCTTCTGCCCAACTCTACTTGTAGTATGGGTTTGATTATAGCTTTTGGAATACAGCCATCATATTTCAAAAAATACATCTTGTGTTTCAAGAAAACAACAGTAAAACAATTTATTGCTTTTTTTTTTGTTTAGCAGGTTTGCCTTTCTTCATTGTTCAGTTCATTCCAGTACCATAGTTTACTGCAAGAGTATTAGTCTATGTATTATGTGAAATCTGTTCACTTTTGTTAATTTTGGTACTTATCTATGTTATGTAGTAGTTTCCTTCCTAACTGACACTTCTTATTATGGAAAATAAAATATACTTCACTTTTACACTCATAGACTTCTTAACATACTAAATTATACTAACCTTTAGGTAACTTACGCAAATCAGTACTCAAATCTAGGTGAATAATAAGTAACAGTAATCTGTACTATTATTCATTACAATATTGACAAATTATTCTTTTATATTCCATAGAACTTAATCACTAGTGTTAGACAACTAAAGTAACTCATAATTGTTCTTGAAGTTTAGAATGCTGAAGAAAGTTTGTATCTTTACATTGTATAGTCTCAAAGGGGTAAAATAGTGTAATATTTTGTAAAACTCATTGATACTGAATATCTTGACATCATTCAAGTTAGTTGACTGATTTTTCTTTTCCCCTGTTTCTTCCTTTTCCTCACTGCATTCTATGCTTCTTCAGTTTCTCTGTTGGCTTTCAAAATCCAGACTTTTTGTGTGCCTATGACACTGAAAGGACTAGTTAGCAGGCATAGTGACTCATTAATTATGATTGATGATGGATCTCCTAAGTAAGCTCAAGTTACAGAGAAGTTCTTCAGTGATTTATATGGTTTTTGAAAGACAGCTGTATAGGACTAGGAAAAGTGACAGGCAATAAAATGCTAAGTGTGGCACATTGAAACAGAAGACATGGCTATCTAAATGATGCACATATCTATTTTGATCAGAGCTCATATTTTTTGTTTTGGTGAGGTCAAAAAAAGCTTATTAAAAAAAATATTAACTTGCTAGGTATGTGTTTCTCAATGAGGTGCTATAATGTCGCAAACCAAAACTTTTTGATTCAACCACATGTGGCTTGGAGACAAAATAGCTAAAACAAACTGGTTGAAATGCAGATGAAGATTACTGTTGATTCTTCTACATAGAAAAATTCCCAGCCTACTCACTCAAAAACTTTGCAGTGCTGTGCCTTCTCTATGGCTGTAAAAAGGGAATACATGTCCAAAGCATCTAAAACCCCATTGATGTAATATAGTCCACCATTTATCTGTTCAGCTGCTCCAACTTCAGCTGCAGTTACCCTCACAGAAATCATAATTACAACAGCAACAATACTAATGAAAACCAAAAAAAAGATAAAGGAAAGAAACTGAAGGAGACATGAGAAATAGAGGTTCATTTTCTGATCTTAGAAAATAAAACCAAGATTGTGCTAGTATTTTGTTTTTACATTTGTGTAGGTGCTTGCTCTGTTTATGACTTCGCTATTCACAATGTCAACCATTCAAGTATCTTCAAATATTTGATTGGAAGTGTTATTGGGAAACGGCAGGCCTTACACTATTTTGGTATACAGCGGTAAGCAGGGTTTGTGTATGATAGCAAGTACACATTGTCTTTCTGGGCCGTATATCATATCAATATCTCACTAACGAATAGAAAATATACCACCTGCCACATCAGAAACAGTCCATAAGTGTCACGATAAGCTTTTGAACAACCCATGCTTTTAACTTAGTTCCACAAAATACTTGCCAAATGATTTCTAACTAAAATAAAAACCAACCCCTTAATTTACAAACAATGCAGTAATAATGTACATTAATAAATGAGCCTACTTGTCACGTTACCTTTTCTGTATTAGTTTCTGGTATGAGAGCTTATTTTATATTTCTTCATATGTAATTTGCTTGAACTTTTTTACCTGTTGCATCACTTTAATTGGACACAATTGGGCAAGGAATTTCTTGGTTTGGACAGAATGATGGGCTATGCTGCAGCCTATGTTCAGCTTGGCATTCCTTTCAGTGGTTAGAGGGGGCACTTGGAGAACTAGAGGTCAAGGAATTCAGACAGGGAAACGTCCTCCTCTCACTTAGGAATGTCTCTAATGTAGCTCTGCCTGCAGAGCTGCAACACAGTCACACCTCTGTCCTCCATCTTCAATTTTTCTTTCCACATGAAAGGAAATTTATTATTATTTTGACTTGAACAGCAAGTGGCACAGTGCACTTGAGAGATCCTGCATAATTCACTCTTCTTGATGTCCAGTATTTGAGTGAGTTCTTCTCTCATTGTTTAGGTTTTGAGAGAGCAGAAAATCTGTATGCTGTTCTAAGACAATCAAGAAATGATTCTTGTTATGGGAATATTTTCTTCTAGGTTTATGTCCATTCACCTCATAATAGAAATATGCTGGTAAGAAGCTATTCCCTCAAAGAAAGATAAAATATCAGCAGCTCTGTGAATTCTCCTTCTTGGGGTTTTTTTTTGGAGTGTGTTTACATATTGTCGTAACAGGATAAGCCCTGAACAGATATTAAAATTATATCAAAATGCTGTAAGAGTATTGTGCAACATTTAGTTTCCAACATTTCATCCATTTTTCTTTTATTTTCTTTATTTTTTTCTCTTGTGGCTAGCTTCATTGTAGAAGAAACCTTTTTTCCAGTCTAGGCTCTGGTATTGACGCGTGTTGCTTATGAAAGAGCTGTGGCACTTAAACATGCTTCACCCAGAGGCTTGTAGTGCTGAAGGGAAAAGGACGTGGTAGAATATTTGAATGTGCTCATTGGTTCAGGCAAATGACCAAGATTAAGAAAAGGGAGATTAAGAGAGAAATGAAAGAGGAATTGAATAGCGAATCTTTACAAAGAGGTGTGTATAGAAATCCCAGTGTGCCAACTTGGCCCTGCAGCTGTCTCAACCGAAGGGTGTCAACATACTGCTGGGTAGTGAAGCCTGAAAACCGTGACCCTGGATGTGCTGCAGCCTGTCTGTTCATACCTTCCCTTGTACCCTGGCTTTGCTCCTAAGTCACTTGGGGCCAGAGCTATGGGCTCGTACCACCTCTCTTAACCCTACTGCATCTGATGGCTTGTGCTAGTTTGCACCTGTTCAGCATCAGACTGAAGGAGTGCCTCTTTATTTCCTAGGAAAGCATGCACAAGTAATTTTTCCTAACATTTTTATTGTTAGAGATTGTAAAAATGTCAATTTCTTTTTAGTACCCAAACAATGACACAGTTTCTCTCCTTCTCCATCTCCTCCCATTTTTACCTGGAAAATTAAGTATGATTGTTGTAAACATTAGTGGTATAAATTGTATGCATATATTGACTGATTCTATTGCCTATTTTTCAATACAAATCTCTTAAACAGGAATTACAGAGGATGCATTTCTACTTTAATCTCTCAGCAATCAACCAAAAACATGTAGTTGGCAAGCTTTCAAAAACAGATGCATAGACTGAACTATAATTTGCATGTTTGTACCTGAGTGTGTTGCTACTGACTTTAGTGATGTAATAGTTTTATACTATTATTTTAATCTTTTATCAAGATTACATTGATGTTGATGGGACCTTGTCTTACTGATACTCTCTTCTGGTACTCTGGCAGCAGAGTTTTTCCACTTTGTGGTAATAACAGTTGATCTGAGAATTTCTGAGAGGAAAAGGAAAAGAGTATAGGCTTTAGTAGTCTTTTTTGACACTTCTCTTAAGGGCTTTGGTCTGGATCATCATCTTGTGTGATCATTATAGCTCCACTGATTTCAGTTATGCTGCGCTGACTTGCATCACCTACAGAGGTGGCTTGGCTTGCTTATTACAAATTTTCGTCAGAAGGTAGTTTAATCCTTTACAAGAATAAAGCCTCACTAATTGTGCTTTTGAATCAATATTTATGTTTAAACATATTGTACAAATGGAAGTAGACATAAATGTTAATGTACCTCATCTTTTCAGAACTGTATACTCTTGTCAATAAAATCTCATAGTTTTATTGCATTTAGTGGCCACGATGACACTTGAGGGTTTTTTTTCTCTTTATATGCATGCTTGACAACCTCATTGAAAAGGGGGGAGACTTGATTTAACTGCTGTTTCAATCCTGTATTCAGAAATGCGTACAAGTGGTTTTCTGGTCTGTTACACGTTAACTGAAATTTTCATACAAATTTTATTGAATCAAGCATTTAGTTTTAGCTTGAAAAGCAGCTAACAAATTGTATTCTATTGTTCAGTTTAATGAAAGTGGGGCAAGGACATGTGAAGTAGTAAACTTTTGGATATCCTTTCTTTTAAGTTCTGTTCCACGTTAAAATTGAATATACACAGACGTGTGTTTTTCTAGAATAAAAACATCTCAGTGCTATCTTAAGTATGTGGATTTTGATTAGCGTTGTGGTGATGCTGACAGTCTGCAGGAGGTCTGCTGGCAGAACAGTGGACTGCTCAGTTAGCAGCAGCAGAATTCACTTCCACAGCTGTTTGCAGCTAGTACAGAAAAATAAATTATTTTAGCCAAAGATAATGGAAGGCAGAAAGCTAATGGCTATCTCTGCTCCTCACCACGAGCACTGGGGGTATTACTGTGCTGATGACTCAAAAAAGTTCTCCTGCTCAAGTAAAACAATGAGAGTTTTGAATTAACTTTGGTAGAGTTTGTTTTATTGACCCATGGCTTTGGAAACTTTTTCTGCTTTTTCTGTCTTCTTATAAATTCTCAAAGGAAAAATTTATGTCTGCAACAGAAATAATATAAATTTTAAATAACTATTACAGCACAATTCTCTGTAACTGCAGACTAGAATGTCAATGCTGATATCTTTGAATATAATGAACTTCTATCTGTTATTTTACTCTCAGATTGATGCTTAGTTCCAGGTATCCAGTAGGGCAGAAAAATAACTTATCAGCATTCATTAGATAGCTGAAACTCACTGGAATATTTCCTGTTACCTATGAAAGCTGCTTTCTAAACTAGGAAAGAATGCGTGAAAGGAGAGAAGGCAAAACAGAATTGAAATTGGGTAAGGAGCCTTTCACATAGGGGTTATTAGTTATCAAAAGCTATTCTTACATGATGGCTCGCTGGTATTCTAAATCTAGTACCATATGTGGGGGACCTCATCATTCCTTCTTAATAATTTAACATCAGTCACATCCCTTACTTTTAAAACAGCTCCTACTGCTGGGACCTGGGTTTCTTTGTTGTCAGTTGTGGTGAGGTTTCTTTTGTCAAATATTTCACCAAACAAATGAAACATTGTTTTTCAGGACTATATATTCAAATTTAGGCCCCCTTTCTTCATAAAGCTTATGAGAAAGGCTAGATTGTAGAAGGACAAACAATAAACAAACAGGGTGGACAAAGAGTCTCTCCTGTGCTTTTTGCCTCCTGGTATGTAGTGACAGTGCCACAGCAATTGCTGGTTTGCTTCAGAGATGTTCGTAAGTATTGGTGAGCTACTACTCCTCCTCTCATTCTTCAGTTGTGCTTTGTTATAGTTTTTTTTTCACCTAGGGTGATGTAGATTTGGTTGATCTGAGTCAGAACGGATTTTTTTCATTGTAGTATCAGTAGCAGGAGCTTTGTTTTTTTCCTCGCTTTCTTCATAACAGCACCATGGCAAAATTGCAGCTGTCTAAATAATAGCTCTTCAGAATTAAGAACAACTGAGAACCTGAAAACCAAATGCTATAACTGGGCCAGACTTTTTATTTCATTTTTAGACCTTGACCCATGATCCACACTTTCTTAAAGGTCAAAAATAAGAATTTTGTTCACAAGGATTGGAAAAGACCTCTAAAATCACTGTGTCCAACCATCACCATCCTCCCCCGTCCCCTGCCAAAAAAAACCAAAACAACCAAAAAACCCACATCACAAAACCCCCAAAACACCTCACCATCCCACTCAAGAATGTCTTGAAGTGCCTCATCTACACATATTTTGAATACCTCCATGGATGGTGACTCGACCACCTCCCTGGACAGCCTGTTCCAGCACCTGACTACTCTTTCAGTAAAGAAATTCTTCCTGATATCTAATCCAAACCTTCCATTTCCTCTAGTCCTGTCGCTATTTACTTGAGAGAAGAGGCCAGTGCTCATCTCACTACAGCGTCCGTTCAGGTAGTTGTAGAGAGCAATAAGGTCTACCTCTTATTTTTCATTTCAAAGCTATAATATCTTACAGACATCCAGAGAGTAACATCTGCATTTTCTGTAACAAATCTCAAGTCTTTTCCTTGACAACTAAATTACTGAAATAACACCCTGACCTCCAAGCACCCTCCACCCTATCTTTGAAGAGCAAGTCTGACAGATTTAACGAAGAAAGCAAGTTATTATTTTGCAGGATACTACTTCCATAATAGTTAAATAAGATTCCCTCCTTGTATTGATCTGGACATGAAAACAAACACTGAGATGGCTTTGTTAACTTAATGTATGAATTTAGTGTATAAATTCAATTAACAATGTCATAAAGAGGCAGGGAAAGTTTAGCTCATGCTCATTTCCAGATTACAGATGTAAACAGCAAAGACAAAAGACTTAAAAAGAATCTACTTTTTGCCCTTGCCATACTCAAGACACAGTAGAGGACTTCTAAATATGCCAGGAACTTTAGACAGTTCGCTCTATCTGGACTTCTGAAATACCAATATTTGTAAGGAATTTCAGTGTTCTGGATTTCTTAGAGACCTCAGAACCGAAGCATGAAAGTCTTCATGTTCCTCCTTACTGCTGAAGTGACTTTCTAAACTGCTGTTTTATAGAACTGAAATCTTCTTAAATTGAAAAAAAAAAAAAATCCATATCATAGATCTGGTCAATCTGATACATTAAATTGCTGTTGATTTCTAAGGTAAATTCTGTAATTTCAACCAATTATCTTCATTATAATTCTAAGTACCAAAAATAAAATAGAAGCTGCTGACCTCTTGGTGATTTTCATGTGGGGATTCCTCTGAAATGATTGTTATGACTTTACAGAAATAGTTAAGAATTTTAGAATTATTTTTACTTCCTGGACTAAAATGGACATTACAGGATGTGATGTGCTGTTTCAAACAGTTCTAGGAAGGGATGTGGAGCTCTCCCCTCATGATATTTCGCGTATACAACAAAGGACAGTGTAGCAGGTGAATAATATGTTTCAAGGACCACTTCAGTTTGAAGGAGCCCAGGTCTAGCATTGTTCTACAGTCTTTGTTGTAGATTAATCACTACTTAGTATTTTTGTGAAATAAATATTTGTAAAGATATATTTGACTTAAATATGAAAAATACATTTGTTTCATCTATAAAATTTTTGTTTGTTTTAAATGTTTGTTTATGTAAATTTTTACTGTAACTGAACAAAACAAAATGAAACATCAGAATATTTTTGCTTTAAGGGTAAACAAATGTGATATTCTTATATGAATTTTCTATAAAAATAAGCAAAATGAGTGATCATACAATTTTCACATAAAGAAGGGTCTTCAATCTTCTTTTAGTACATATAAATCTCTTTAGAGAACATTTGTTATGTTTCCATGGCTCCGGTGCCTTGTATTTAGAGGGATTATTTAAAGGGAAAAATTCCATTTGAAATGTTTTCTGATGTCAGGGAGCATTGTCTAGTTAACTTACTTCTGAAGAAAGCTTGTAGCATGCCCAGGAATTCAATTCTAAACATAGTAAGAGAATTAGAATTATTTTAGTCCAGTGATTCACAAAATAAGAGATTTTACTTTCGTTATAATTTTGAACTGATGCATTTGTGGATGACTTTAGCAGAACAAAATTTGGTCTAAAGCAATAAGAGTTTAAAGATTTCAGATACTGGCTAGAAACACCTATGTTTGGGTATAGTAAATACACAGAACATGAAAATAATAGTGAATAGAAAAGAATATATAATTTCATTTCAATTTCTTATGATTTTGAAGCACAAATGATGCTTAAGAATTTGTATCAGTAACTCTGGGCCTAATCAGATATTGAAACACAGGAGGAAAAAGCTGAAAAAGGGATGAAGAGCAAGACAAAAGGTAAGAAAGAGCTGTCTGATAAAACAGTAAATCTGTTTAAATTATGGCGTCTCTGTTTAAGAAAATTTACACCTCCTTATACGGGTACGTGCTATCTCTATTATCCATTCCCACTAAAGATGCCTTTCCAGTTTACAGTAACAGCAGCAAAAGTGCAGTGTTTTAGGACACTGAAATATTTGTTACCATGGCAAAGACAGAGGTTTACCCAACAGAGAATTAAGTGCTGTAGAGGTTCTTTGGGATTTGGTTTCTTTGTCCTTTTTTTACCTGTGGAGACTCACTCTTTACAGAGCTATTTGTATTATAAATTCACAGTTCCTAAATAATTGGTTAAGGAGTGTCTCTTCTTTGAGATGCATAATCCAAATTATATTATTCCTGTTACATCCATCGCCTGCCATCTAAATTGCAGGAAGGAAAACTCCACTCACTCACTGTGGGTGCTTCGTGATATATCAAAACCATTCCTGAGATATTGATGACTGACCAAAATAAGTAATTGATCAGGAGCAAAGAAAAGTATACTTCAGGCATCTGCTTGCTTGCCCTTCTAAAGGTACCTTGAATTTATGGATTTGATTGACTAAATGTCATCAGCTCAAAGGATTCCCATGTTTTTGTTTCCTCATGTATTCATAAATATAGGCACAATCTAGAAAATGATGCACATGTTTTGCCTGGCATTGTACTATTTTTTGTTACTGCTATATGTCGAAGGGGGGCTTTTCCATAACAACATTCAACTCTCCCAAGTGGTTACAGTACAGTTAGTTTGGGGCAAAGCAATGTATAAAAGCAGATGACATTATTCCTTCCCAGATGGAATTATTGCTTTGCAGATACATTACTTGGCATCTGCAAACTTCAACCAGCCCAGTTCTATTGTTTTCTAACTATCAGCCAGTATTTATTTCATGACAAAATATTAACTCTTATCTGAAGTTGATTCACCAAGGAGTAATTTGCTGCCAGTACACTTTCAGCTCTGGAAACTATATCACAGTGTGGAGTTGAGGGAAGAGGGAAACAATACTTATGGCATTTTCCTTGGACCATATTCTCAGTAATTTCATTTCTTAATAGCCTCTTGCAAGAAAGAAGGAAGAAAAAACAAAACAACCCAAACACAACAAAAATAATGCTAAAACCTCAACCACTAGTAACTGGTGCTGCTCCTTCCACTTGATCAGGCTTACTCTATTTTGCCATCCAGGGCTTGTATATCATACCATATTTTGCCTTATTTCTTTTTCATTCTCTAGCCAGTTTCTGATTTCTCTAAAATGCCGTGTTTTTCACTATGTTAAGTTTAATAATGTTCTATTTAAAGAAAGGTTGTAGTCACCCCATGTTGTTTATAAGGAGGAGAGGAATCCCCTATCACAATGCAAAAGAAAGTCAGATTAGTTTTTTGAGCCACAGTCTGTGCTGGTCCACTCTCCTGCATTCAGAACAAGCAGTGCAGCAATGAGAATAGTCAACCATCTCTTCAAACTAAGTGATGGAGTCTGTGAATGTCTGTTTTAGTCAGTAGATTGAAAACGTATCCCAGTAGAGTCTCTGCTCTAATCTTGACTCTGCACTTCTTTTCTGCAGGCAAGTAATCACTGTTAGTTCAGAGATCCATCCAAATCTAACCACCTATTGCTCTCCCATGATTCAACTTCACAGTTTTCTATAACAAATTAGCAGAGAGATGCAAACAGTAAATGCTTTCATCCCAGGTGACTGAACAGTTATTTGCTGTTAAGCTGATAAGTTTTTGGCACAAGCCTAAGGTCAGGTTGATTTCAAGATGCATAGCAAGATGCTTTCGAGAATCCAACCCTTTCTCCTCCTCCCACATTCTCTAATGCTTTCTTGTACTTGATGCGTATCTGGGTATTTCATATTGCTTAAGCAGTTAGTCTAACAATTTCCTATTCCATGCCTAGATATAGTGATTCTTAATTTCCTCTACCTTTAAATCATTTTCATATTGACACTTAAAAATATTCCACTCACAATTTCTTTACTATCTATTACTTCAGAGGAGTATGTTCTTTGCCCAGAGGCCAGACAGAAGGGGAATTTTCAAGCTGTGTCATTGACTTTCTCTTCTTTTTGTCTGTACCCTGATATTTTGCAATTGCTAATGCTTTTCATGTGGGCCCATGTTACGTAAAGAGATTTTGTTACAGAATATCTTTAGTAGTGTCTGTAATAGAAGAAAATCCATGATTCTATTTCAGATTCAATTCTTTTATCAAATGCTGTGATACTTGAAAATGTTATTTTACAAAGTTGCTCTGTTGGCTATATGTTTCAGTCAAATTATGTAAGGAAATACTGTATACAGGGTCTGACCACTTGTGTCCAGAACTGGAGGGAAAAAAAAATAAAATTCAAACTGGCTATATTCCACTGTGCAACTTATGATCCAACTGTCTTAATAATTCGTTGCTGAGCATGTTTTGATCTCTTAACAAAATGGATATTATTGTACGAGAGAATCCTACTCCACTTCCTGGTTTTGAGAAATGTCAAACCACAACTGTAGATGAAAGTTGAGGACTCCATGGTCCTGCTAAGAGATTTCTCAAGTCTCTATTTTCTGAAGATCTGTGGTTAATTGACAGTCTGAAACTGAAGTTCTGCAAATTGCAGACTAGAAACTTGTGTTTAAAAAGTGTTAAGTAGAAACAAAAGCTGAACACAATACGCAAACCTTGCCTACTTTAGCAGACAAGACACCTACTGATTGTGCCGTCAGTGTGTCCAAGGATCTATAAGAATATGATATGTCGGTAAACAGGAATCTGACTTAATCATACAATTAGGATTCTGGAACTTAAATTAATTTAAGAATCACTGAGCTGCAGTGAGCAGACTGATACTATTTCCATATTATTACCTGAAATTTTCTATGACTAAGCTGAGAATCTTTGAAAGGTGAGGCTTTCTGGAAGTACCAATTTAAGGTATTTAAGTGATTCTGAAAACTGAGGGCTTTTGTAAAAGTGTATCTAGGTGTTTCACATAACAATTGTTATAATAAACTAAACACTGCAAAGTACACTATGTATACACAAACTATACGTTAGACTTACTTTTGTTGTACAGTCCTGCCTATCTGTTAGCATAGTATCTGTGGTCAACTACAGGCCAGAACAAAACTTCATCTAAGACATACATATTTAGTTGCATTGAATTTCTCTTCTGACTGTGAAGCTGCACCGCCCACTAGTACAGCAAAGATGTTATATTTAGTGCCTCCATCCTATCCCATGGGTTGAATATTTATACTTAATCCAAACCTGAGATGGTTGAACGGATTTTAAAAAATAAAACCCCATGGTCCTTATCTTTGCCTGTTTTTGTTCTTTAAGCTTTACTTTGTTTCCTGGTAATCATACTCACTTCTGCACACTGTACCTCTCTCTGGCTGCTGCAGAGTGACATTCATTCTCCCAGGCACAAAGACAGCCTCCCAGGGCACTGCTGCAAAAATTGAAATGCTGCAAAAATGGAAATGCTGCTGAAAATGCTCTCTCTAAACAAAAAACTTCACAGAAGTAAAACAACAACAGAAAAAGTGTTTAGTAAGTTAGAGAAATTGATGTAAACATGAACAGTTTCCAGAAACTGAGAACTAAACCTCATGTTCAAAGCTGGCTTTTCAGGCACATATAAGAGTATGGATTTGGGGGTGTGTGCACATATATCTCATCATATTTTTGTTATTCACAAAAATCTTACAGGTTATCACAGAACTTCAGATCTAGTCTTCCCTACCCCAATTTGTGCAAACAAACGGAAGGGTTAACAACGCCATACATAAAGATGATGCCACTGCTGCCCGTATTGCATCATGTTTGTAATCCGAAAGCTTCACAGTAAACGTGTGGAAGTATCACCTGTTTCCTGGACCTGCTCCACATTGAATGTAACACAATTCACCTTAGGAACATTAACATGTTTAATGTGGCCTATGTCTTCCAGCTGTGATACTCTTTAAATTAATTCCTCCATCACAGAAGCTCCTGTGGTTACTTAACAATGGGCTGGTAGAGAAAATCTCCAACTAGAAAGCAGCAAAAAATGTCATCTAATATGTTCTGTTTCGTCTGTCACTAAACAACCCCTTTCTCCAACAAGCCATCGTGTAGGGGTGAACTTTAATATCTGATATGAGATCAAGCGTTGGTAATCCTATGACAGCACAGGAGATTAGGAACAATGAAGAGATTAATTTGATGAGGTTTGTTTATAACTTCTCTCTAAAACCTTTTCTAGGAAATTCTAAAGTTGGGGTTTTTTGTGGGTTGTTGTTTGGGTTTGTTTGTTTGTTTTGTAATCTATGATTAAATTCAGTATATCTCCCACTGGGCTCCTACCTTATTTTCTATTCACTTAAATAACATGTGTTTTATGTAATAGCTGTATTTCCATTCCTCTTTAACCTGAAGAACGTAACAAATTTCTGTTGTGTTATCACTGTAGAAAGAAAACTTATTTTGATAACATTAAGGCTACTTTTGCCTGCATATACAGCTTTATAAATTGACTTTCCGATTTTTTTTCCTTTATTGTGAAGAAATTGAGAAGTCTGTCTGTGCTACTGAACTATAGTACCCACAGATGGATGATTGATATACTGAGACTGTGTGTATTTGCTGCATACACTTCCCTCGACATGTCAAGACTTAAGTCTTCAAAAGGAACCTACATACCATCCAAGGCATCTCTCTCCCTGTATGTGCCCATATAGCTGTATTTGCATGAGCACTAGAGTGGCTGAGCTGTTCCACATGTGAACCGCATCTCATCTTTAGGAAATGTTTCAGATAACTGCTCTGGAATCTCTCTGCTTGTGGATCACCTGGTAAAGCCTTGCTCTTTCCACTACGGTATGCAGAGGTTTGTAGTTATCCATACCTTCTAGGAAAAAAAAAACTTATACGAGAAAAAAGAATAATCCCATAAAAGAGGAGAAAATAAACTGATGTGTTTTTCTGATGAATTATGTCTCAGGAAAATATTTGGATAATCAATGAAAAAAAGATGTTTTTGTACAATTCTATTGCCCTTGTAGTAGGTCTAATTTACCTAGAAAATACTTAATGATGACAGCTGGAGTATGCTGTAAGACAACCAATTAGATCTCTATTTCTGTAGGATATCATGAAAAAACATATTCAGTAACAAATAATTCTAAAATATGCATCTGGCAGTACATTAAATTTGATTTTCACACTTGTTTCTTTGATGTGAAATAAGAGAAAACAAAAACAAAAGCCCACAGTTCGGTTTTGGTTTTTGCTATCAATGGGAAAAAGCTCTAGCTAAATGAATGTTCTAAGTCCAGTGAAACGGGGAAACAGGATGTGACATTAATTAAATTCATGAATTTTAAAAGAATGAGTTGTTTCAAACATCAATTTGCAGAATGACATAGCGAAAGAGGCTGAAAACACTTCCCTGAAGGGGTTCATAAACATTCAGTGGAGACTGCCACTGTGCCTACGAGAGAAAAAGAAAGCAAGGGGAAAGATGGGCAGGGGGAGTAAGAGCGGTGTAATAGATGTTAAATGAAGTGTGACTTTCATGTGGTTGTGGCCTCTGGTCCTTTAGTGTTTGAGTGCAATAGGTTTTTCTAGATGACAAATGTTAGAAAGTTGTTTATTGCCCTGGGTGTTTTAGGTGCCAAAAGGCTTGCAAATGAAAGATAGCAAAGAAAACATCGGAATGAACATGAAACTATTAAAGGAATGTCAGTCCACGCATGCAGGTACAGAAATAAAGATAAAGCTATGTTAATATCATCCTCATTATTTTTCCTGTAATAGACCTTTACTCATCTGTCCCTTCTTCTATACTTTAATTAAATATGTTTAAATAAATAAAGCCCTAAGCATATGTTATGACTAATGATATTACTCTAATGCCATTTCTTCAATAGCAATCATAACTGAATTGCTAGTACATTTTCAATGAGGCCTTAGTCCCTGTTCACTAGGTCTTGTGAAAAAGGGCTACATTGATTTACCATAAATGAGTGCTACAGCATTTTCTAGCTAATAACAGCTGTGTAAAATGTGTGTGGAAAAAAAAGACAACCAAAAGAAAGGATACAAGTGTTTTGGAAAACAATCTTTTATATGATATTTTTATAATATATAAATA
>VWZK01015917.1:0-10752 GCA_013396935.1 Baryphthengus martii
TGGGGCAGAGCAGAGGGGCAGGAGAACATTTTATGTGACCTTTTATGAACATGGGCATAGGTTTAAGAGATGAGGTGAAACCAGGGGCCTGTCCAAGAACTTGAAGGCAAACTCTGGATAATACACTGGCCTGCAGCTGAGATGTAGATTCAGATCTCACTTTGAACAGTGTAGACAAAATCTTCTAAGAAGGGGTTGTGCACAAGCTTAATTAAACAGTTCTCCATTGATGCTCTGAAAAAGTTGCAGCCTTTTTAATTCTGTGATGTCCATCCTCTTCTAAACATACACTTGGCAAATAATCAATTTGAATGTCACAGGGTATTTTTTCTCTTCTCAAAGCTCAAGAACTACTTTATACTTTAAAATGAAAGTTTGTGGACTCAAATTAACGATGTAGAGAAAATCTTTTCTTTTCTTTTTTTTTTTTTTCCCCCCCAAGACGAAACAAAGGAGAGGGAGTAGGAAGGACATGGATAGGATACAGTGCCTGTATCCTACCTATTATTCAAAAACAGGCATGTCAATAACATCTGGAGAACATCTGTGAAAAAAACCCTCCTACTGCTGTACTGCTCCAAGGTCCTTCAGCACATTTAAGCAGATGATCTAGCTTGGGGAATTTCTGGATCTCTGAAGAAATCATGAATGTTCCGCTCAATTATTAAAAATGCCAAGAAACACCACTGCCTGTCCGCGGGAGCTTCTGTCTCTCACGGTGCGTTTCTGTAGCAGTACTTGTGCGAGACCACGTGGTGTTAACCACACCAACAGGCAGGTCGGCTTCCTGCTCTCAATCACCCAAGCCCATTCTTTGGATGGCCAGCAGGACTAAGGCAGTGACTGTCACCCTGGAACGGGCACTGGTGAGACCATACCCTAAATCCTGGGGTCATTTTGGGGCCCCTCACTCCAAATTGAGAGGCTGGAGCGTGTCCAAACAAAGCTAGTGATGGGTCTAGAGAACAAGTCTGGTGAGGAGTGGCTGAGGGAGCTGGGCTTGTTCAGCCTGGAGCAAAGGAGGCTCAGGGGAGACCTTCTGGCTCTCCACAACTCCCTGAAATTCAGGAGGATGAAGTCAGGGGGGATCAGACTCTGCTCCCAAGGAACAAGCGCCAGGACAAGGCGAACGGGCCTCAAGTTGCACCAGGGGAGGTTGAGGTTGGAGCTGAGGAACAATTTCTTGCCCTGCAGGGTTGTCCAGGCCTGTGCCAGGCTGCCCAGGGCAGGGCTGGAGTCCCCACGATCCCTGGAGGGGTTTCCAAGGCGTGGAGATGTGGTGCTGAGGGACAGGGGTTAGCAGTGACTGAGTTAGTACACGGGATTGATCTTGACAGATTCTGCCAACCTGAAGGATTCTATGATTCTATGACCAACTGCAATGTGAGCCATACCAAAAGTTCTGAGACAGGGAAATTCACTTCTCTTCACAACATTCAGAAACCCTATCCATAAGTTAAACGCTTCTCAGAGGAGTGAGATGGAGCTTAACAATGTAGAACCATCGAACCCTATCAGCTGGAGAGCACCTCTGCAGGTTATCGAGTCCAGCACGGTGCTCAGAGCCATGCCAGTCAGGACAGGTCACAATACTGCCTGAGACTTTTCATCAGAAGCAAAAAGGGCAAGTTCTATAGTTCCAGTGCAGCAGATGTGTAAAAATGTCCGTTGTGGAAGTTCCCCAAAACTTGAACCACAGGCATCTGAGACAAGAGGGACTTGGAACGCACTCCAGGCCAGTCCTGCAGGTGACTACTGCTGCAGACACGAAATCATTTACAATAGTACCACATCATCACCTGTTCTTTCCAACTTTTGAATGCTCTGTGGACCTCCAGCACAACTGGTGGTCACCTTTGCAACCGCAGTCTGTGACGGTACTAATGTCTGCTGATCTTCGGCCGCGTGCCTCGTGCCCAGCACGTTCAAAATCCATTTAGAATACCATCCAAACTCTCCCAGGTAGTTCAAAACAGAAAGAGCAAGGAAAACGGTGGAGGAACATAGCAAACAGACAGCCCACAGCAGCAGGAAGGTAGTTCAGACAAGTGGACTCCAAGATCAGATCAGATGCTGTTATTTTAAGATCTATCATTGCAATAACTCATGAGCTTGACATATCTCAAGGAGGAGGATTTCATAGATGGGCGAGGCCTTCGCCGGTAAAGGGATTTAAAAATAAGCAACAGTCACTAAACATAAGCCTACCTTTTTGTTTTGTTTTGTTTTTTTTTGGCAGCTAGTGCAAAGGACACATGACGGTCCTGTCATCAAACGAGTTTGTTCATTTTACAAACACCAGCAACAGCGGAGTAGCCAGAGGCTCAGGCAGGTGTACCAGGAGGTGGAATGAGTGAGGGCAGCCAAGGATAAGACCACAAAGTTAATTACAGACCCCAGAAATCTTTCAAAACCAGTTACGCAGCCTAAGATTTGCTAAATTTCTTCATTACTTAATTCGCTGACTTCAAAAGAATTCCTCGGCAAACCAGATCCCCTAAAAGAAATAAATACCTGTCTTCTCAACGTCTACACGCAATTAAGGCTTCTGTTTTCTCAGGCTAAGAACGGAGCAGCGATGACACAACTAAGTGATAACGCCAGTTGCCCACTTTTCTAGGAGATAGGCTGAACTTGCAAGATCCATGAAATAAGATTGTTCAGTTACACAGCAGGTGGAAAAGACAGGAGATAGGAACGGAAAACCATCCTGGGAGGAAGTACCAGTCCCGAAGAACAGACACATTGACGAAGCTCACAAAGTACCAGGCGTATTGTCCAAACTGATTACACTTTTAACTTCTCGCTGTGCTCTACGACTGGATATACCGATTAAATCACAGAACCATAGGATGGCTTGAGTTGGAAGGGACCTTAAAGGTCATGTCTTTCCAACCCCCCTGCCATGGGCAGGGACACCTCCCACTAGAGCAGGTTGCTCAGAGTCTCATCCAGCCTGGGCTTGATTCCAGGGATGAGGCTCCACAGATTCCCTGGGCGTCCTGTTCCAGTGCCTCACCACCCTCACAGCAAAGGACTTCTTCCTAATGCCAGAGTTGGCCTCCCGCAGAGTCTGCAGGACGCTGAACACGCAGGAACATGTCAAGGTTTTGCGTGCTGTGGTGTAGGTAGTGGAGGCACGCCCGTGTGTCTGTAATTCACGTGGCATTACACAAATAACGGCTGACCCAGACCTAAGTGATACCAGGCAATGCGTAAATCTTTTGGGGCAGCACAACACATCCACTCACTTCCTAATTCAGTAAGGACACGACAAACCCAGACCTGTTTTTTGCTTCGCAACCAGGAGCAGTGTCTTATTAAGTAACGACAAAATCGGCACTTGGTTGAAGACAGGGCCAAGCATTCCAGCCCAATCTGATGGTGAGCGAAGGATCCCTCCTGCTACACGATCCCACAGCAGAGCGGCAACTGGAGCCTGTGCGACCTTGACGCGCAATCCCCGTAATTATTCACATTGTTCATTACGAGGAACACAAAAAGCGTCATGATGTTTGTCAAAAGCTACTAACCCGGGGACGTCCACTCCTTTGTGTATCCCAGAATCCCAGAATCCCGGCGTGCTGGTGGTTCGAAGGGCTCTATGGAGCTCCTCTGGTGCCCTCTCCCTTCTCACCCAGAGCAGGGGGCCCAGCAACGCAGGGTCCAGGCACTTTTGGAATCTCTCCAGAGAAGGAGACTCCCCAAGCTCTCTGGGCAGCCTGAGTCAGGCTCCGACACCCTCAAAGTCAAGCGTTTTTTTCCCAGTGAAGAAGTTTTTCCTAAAGAACCTCTTCCACACAGTTGTGACAGTCTGCTCACTCCACGCTTTTACTGGAAGTACCAAACCAGAAGCTCCCAAACTGTCGTGTAAGAGCCCAGAAAAACTTCAGGCTCCTCGACACGCACAACTCCCGGTAAATCTAAACGCAATTTTACGTTACTTTATTCTGTCGTTTCTCTCCAAGCAGTGCCATCTATTGGGAAAACTAACCAGAATCCCACTTATCACTTGATAATAAAGAAAATACACCTCATTGTGTATGGACGAATTCACTCTGGCCAAGTAGTGATCAAAAAATACAGAAAGAGAAGGAGAATCGACTGTTAGATAACACAGTGCAGGAGAGTGCAGCTGAACAGCGTGCAGCCCATTCAGGGCAGAAAGCCTGCTACCCACACCACCGACCACAAAAGGCAGAAAGCATGTTTTTGATCAGTTTAGCATCCGTTTATGTTTTTTTTTTTAGCCAGGAAGAGAAGGATCAAACAAGGATTCATCCGAGAGAGGAACTGGAAGATTTCTGAAATATTTAGGTAAGTTCATGGCTGGAGATGATACCCTAAAACAAACCACCTTTGGGAAGAGTTCTGTGGGCGCTGGGACAATGAGGTTAACAGCTCTGAAGCTGGTGAAAGGTGCTCCTCAGGGCGTGCTGATAAGCCTCGGAATTCGCCAAGGCATAGCGAGAACGGAGGTCACGACTCCCTTCTCCTCGGAGCTCACAATAAGGTGTATTTCTTTGCCGGTACAGGGGTGACAGCGAGCTGATTAAAAAGATAAACCTTGCTCTCAAGAGGTAAATAATTCAAAATAAGATCGGAAATTCACACACACACACAAAAAAAAATTAAGGATTCTGGTTAGTAAAACCCTTCGCCCGTAAAGGATTTTGAAACGCGACGAACGAAAGGGCTCTAATAACTAATTTTGCAAAACGCTGGCCACCTATTAGGGTAGGAGCTGACATTTTTTCTGGGCAGCTTATTCCACGTTCCTCCGTGCCACCGTTTCCTCCAGTACTTCTAGCCCTTTTGGCAGCCGCCACCACTGCAGGCAGCCAAGGTGAATAAGGAGGAACTACCAGATTTATCTTAATCCCAAAAGCTATAATTATTTCCTCCCTCCCCCCCCCCCCCCAATTTTTTCCTGAATTTACACTTTGCTTTCTGTAGCAGATGAGGTGAAGACATCCTTGAACGTACCATGTATCCCGCGCTCCGGTTCCCTGCCTGCTGACATTCATTTCCTAGCATTTCACAAATGTTGTTTTCTTGTCCTCCGTGCACAGCCCTCGCATCCCCAAACCCATGGACATTTCTAGAGGAGTGGGGTGGGCTGGGGTGGCAAGTCCCCACAGAAAAGGGTTATTCTGCAGCAAGCACCGCTCATTTTAATCACAGAATCATAGAATGTCAGGTTGGAAGGGACCTCAAGGATCATCTGGTCTAAAATTTGAAGTAAAAAAACCCAAATAAACAAAACCCCAAAACTATATATAGCTCAGCAATTAATTCTCCTCACCTCTCGCTGTATCAAGGGTCTTATGGCTGAATGGTCCCCAAGGAAAAAAAACAAACAAACCCATAAATAACCTCCAAGTTAGGGACTTGAGTCCCTGCTGAATATATTTTTGCTGGTTTTCCCAAATACATGGCAATCTAGCATCAAAATGTGCAACCGTGGGCAGAGAAAACTATCCTTATTTTGGATATCAGCTAAAAGGACATTATCCTTTGATTCTCTTAGATAAATAACAAAGGACACCTGCAGAGAGCAATGTGTGCTAGGAGGAGGATGGACCAGAAGACCTACGAAGTCTTTTCAGTCCTTTGCTACCATCAAAAGACCCGAGCACAAGAAGTTTGAATAATTTTATTCACCTTTGCCTTCAACAAGTAGGTCCTCTTTCTGCTGAGCCGGTTTTCTGTACCATTCGCTCGCTAACTGGCCAGGTTTTCCAAGCCTCAATCCCATCTGAAAGGAAGGAGGACTCACCTGACCTGTCAGAAATGCTCTTTTTGAGCACGACGGGAGCACCGCACAGCGCGTGGTGGGAGGAGAGAGGCAAGCTGGTTCTTTCTTTGGGGAGCTCACACGGCTTGCCTCACGTATTAGGAGCCGGGTGGAACAATGCGCGTTTTGCCGGCGTCACGTAATGAAGGTTTGAAAGACGCCGAAGCCGGATGGCCCTGATTTATTCTTTTTCTTTGATTAAAACATACTCGCGAAACGCGGAACAAAGAGAGGATACGGCAGAAAGAAGAGCTGGTGGTGCTCTTAAAGAGATGCAAAAATCTTCCTTCCTAGTGACCGTGTCTCTTGATTTCTCACTTGCTCAAGGAAAAGGAGACAAATACAACTTTTCCGGACCAGTAGATGCAAAATCTACCATAAGAAGTCTTAACAACCTCAGGATTTTTTAAAAATACCTAATTTAACTGCAGAAGCTAAACAGCCTATGCCTATATTATTGAATAGTACTGTAGTTCAAACTCTACATACTATATTTAATGTAAGATGCCTGTTCATTGTAGTCTCTATACAATGAAACGTGATATATACGCTGGTGTGAAGAGGCTCCAGGGATCATGGGGACTCCAGCCCTGCCCTGGGCAGCCTGGGACAGGCCTGCACAACCCTGCAGGGCAGGAAATTTTCCTAAAATCCAGACAAAACCTCCTCTGGTGCAACTGGAGGCCAGTTCCTCTTGTCCTGCCGTTTGCTCCTTGGGAGCAGAGCCCGATCCCCCCTGGCTCCAACCTCCTTTTAGGAAGTAACGGGCAAATACGGACAAAATAAAACCATGTGTCATTTTAGAGGTATCGGTAAAGCAATGCTGATAGTTGCAAAATAGGGGGGAATAAAAATAAAAAAAAAAAAAGCATTGCGATATAAACGTCAGACTGGACCCTAGAGGCTTGAGGCATGGACTTTCTCCTTGCTGGAGCATGTCCCTCACCTCTTGGGGAGCCATCTGCTTAGCACTTGTCATTTTGTCTCTTCTGGTGGAATAAAGGGCTTATTAGCTCGGTCTCAGCAGCAGGCTAATGCAGTCACCAGGCTCTGGAACGCGAGCAGGACCGCACCTTGCCAAGTCACAGAGCAGGCAGAGGGAACCCAACATCTGCCGGGGGACAGCCACGTGGCCAGACCCGCCGCAACCGGCGGGATGTCGGCGATGCTGGCAAAACGGCCCCGTCCCCGGCGTGAAAATAAACCACGGGTCACCCTGGACGAGCGGATGCTCCGCGGTGACCTTCAGCCAGGCCCCGCCATCGTGTCAGCCTCGCCGAACAAGGACAACGGGAAATGGCCTGAAACGGTGCCAGGGGAGGTTCAGGCTGGATTGTAGGAAAAATTTCTTTCTGGAAAGGGTTGTCAGGCATCGGAACAGCCTGCCCAGGGAGGAGGTTGAGTCGCCATCCCTGGAGGTGTTTAAGAGACAGGTGGAGGTTGCGTTGAGGGACATGACTTAGTGGTGTTGGCAGGGCCGGGAAAAGGTTGGACTCGATGATCTTGAAGGTCTCTTCCAGATGGAAGTGTTCTATGATTCTACGAACAACAAGCAGAAACAGCACAGCTGCCCTCGCCAGGGTTTCCTGCCCGCCGGCGGCCGCCGCGGACTTTACCGCGTGTGAATAAATCTGCCTCCTTTCACCACTTTCTCCTGAATCCTGGCGCGAATTTATCCCGCCGCGTTCGTTTTGTAGTAAAACAAATTCATTAGTTGCACACGGTCTCTTCCTATTTAATCTCTCTCGCGGAAAATGGGGAGAAATTATTTATGAAAAGTGCATTGCGTCCCGAATTAATTTAATTTCATCGATACGCTGTGAGTATAAATAGCGCCGTTATACTAAAAATAATATTTGCAGTTAGAATTATTAAAGCTGCTAACCCATGGCGGGGGGGTTTGGAGCGAGGTGATCTTTAAGATCCCTTCCAACTCAAGCCATTCTACGATCCTGAGCTCAGTAGTAGAGAAACAGACAAAATTGGTAGCACGCGGGCCTAGGAAAGGCACATCCCTTTTGCCCAGAAAACCTGACCCCATCAGTTGTTCCGATGAAAGCACCTCTTCCTACTTCTTCCTCCTTTGATATCCTTCGACTATTGTGGCAACGGCGTCATTGCAAATTACTATTATTATAAAATTATGCGATTTACACTTTTTTCCCCCCCATTAATAACGTCTCGGAATGCATTCAGTATACTTGTTTAAGTGGCGAGCGCCATTTGAAAGGGGATAAATACTGATTTACATTTCCAAGTGTCTTTTAACACCGAGAAGACACTGTCAGTGTGAAAATCTGTAGGGAGTGGGAGACGGGGTGGAGGATGGAGGGAATAATCATGTCCCATTTAAGCCTGTATGATCTTGTTTCCATAGAAAAAGGTTAGAGATCAACAAATTCTCAGTTTAGTTCAGTAATAAACGAAGGTTGGCGAGGGTATTAAGTTTCTAGGGGGAAAGATTAACCAGTATGTACAGCAGCAGCCTCTGGTGGTCTAAGAAAAAAATGGTAGTATCTAGGAAGTAAGGACAGAAATATGTTTTTTTAAAAGGACGTACGTGCATATTTAGCCATTCGACTCGGTCCTCCATTCAACACGTTAAAAAAACAGATGCTTTTAAAACGACCTGCTGGCAACAGGCTTGTTAAAATCCGAACAGCACGAGTATTAAAATTCACATGCATTCATTAGCATTTTATATAAAAGTAAAATGCTTTTGTTTAACCGGCCTATAAAGTATTATAGTCAACGCTGATTATCAAGAAGTTTTTTTCTGTGGTTTGCAGCGACAAAGAAGAAACTGAACTTGTAAGATTGTTCCTGAATTGATGACATTTTCTGTCTTCACTTGCGAATTCGGTTGGCAGATGTTTTCAGGAACAAAAAATTCCGTCTTATTACAAAGCATATTAAGCAGGTTTTTCTGCCATAATGTTTGACATGATGTTTATTGCCCAGACCAAATCAGTCCCTTTAACAAGCTATAATGTATGCCAGAAAGTGCATTATTTCATAGTTCAGGAAACTTCCAGCACGGAACGATAAGTACTTTGATCTTTCGAGCACTGTGCTTAATGGACTACACGCTGCCATAGCTGTTTTTATTTGTACTCATTTTGTAAAAAAATACAGTGCAACCTGAGGTTTTGTATTTTAAGACTCTGCTTTCACATATTCTTGGGAATCCCAGCTATTTGGTTGTGGGGTTTTGGTTTTTTTTTTGTTTTGCTTTGGTTTGTTTTTGTTTTTTTTTTAAATGAAAATAAACAAAATACTTAAAAGAAATTCACCATGGAAGCATTCCATTTTTCCAATTCTTGGAAAATCGAACTGCACAAGTGGGAGCACCATCCAGACAGCTTTCACTTGTTCAAATGGCATTTCCCCATCAGATCACAACAGATCTCAACGACCCTATGAGAACACAACCGAGGTTATTTATCCCTGCTACTTCACAGCCTGAAACAATTTCTCCAGCACGTCTGACACAAACAAACTCTCCTTCAACGGCAGATGCAGCCGATGCCTCCTCGTGAGGGTATTTTTCATCTGGTCTCACCGTGCCTGTTCTCCCTGCTTGGCAAAGACGACGCAAAGTCTTGCTCAGGTTTTTCAAAACTCCCTGATGAGATCACTAGGAAGCAAATGCCATCCTTAAATATTTCTGTAGAGGGACAACAGGTTTTACTCAGAGGGCCCAGCGAGTCAAATCCGTGCAACGCTACACAGCCAGTGAAGGTGGTACCGAAACTGCTGTTTGAGGTTACTCCAAACCCGCTCCAGCACCACACTGCACCGTTTCGTTGGCGTCGTGCGATGCCTGGACAGACGGACAACCGTGTCCACGTCCAGGAAAGCAGAGTGGAGCACAAGATCTTCTCAGCTCCCCTTGCAACCATCCCACAGGCTCAGCAGTTCTGCCCAACAGGGTAAAAGAGTCACCTATTGGTGCTCCAGTTTTTGTTTCAGAAACCGATGGGGGAGTGAATTGCAGTAATTTGTCCCACCGCACACCAAAGCAGGGACGTTATTCGTTCTGTTTCAAAAAACTCGCTCTATTACAGCCTACCAAAGAAAAAGAATCCAAAGAATTCTTTTAAAATACAAAAAAACCACCTTGGTGGAAAACCTGATTTCAGTTAATTCACCCAGGAAAGGCGACCAACACCCGCGATTCTCACTAAAACTTACACTACTTCTTCTTTTTAAAGCAAATCAAACGAAGGGAACGCCAACAGTCCTACGTGAGGCACAGAGCTGTGCAAACCAGAAAACGGGACGGAGTCGTGTCTTTTATGTTTCAGGGGTCAAACCTCCAGAAGCCAAATTTCATGCCTCATCAGGCAAAAGAGCCACAAGAAGGTGGAACGGCTAAAAAGGTATCGAAAAAAAAAAAAAAAAAAAAAGAAAGGGTTCATTTTCAACAAGGGGACTCTGGGCCGGTGTGGTGGACTGAATGCCTTTCTGGAGAGTAAGGCAACATCATTGTCCACTGGCTTCTGGTGGATCTGGGGAGAAGTCACAGAATCGCAGAATGTTAGGGATTCTGGTTGTCCCTCTGAAGAAGCAGGGTCTGGCTGGTGGGTGGAAAGGCACCTCTCGTGAATCTCATCGGATAGAAAAACCAGTGCCCTGTTGGTGACTTTGAATACGGACACGCGTCCTTTTGTTTCCCATACGAGCGAGGCATTTCTCAAAAGACACACTAATATTTATGGTATTAGGGATAATCCGGCACCCAGGTTACAAAGCCTTCCCAAACAGCCAGCCCGGTTCCCACAAAATTCGTTATTACGCTAAACCACAATTAACAGGAACGACGTTAAAATTTAAGATGATTCCAACGTGACTCCTTGTGCTGGATTTTTCTCTGTTTCGCAGCAGAGAGGCACATACATTTTGACTGTTTTAACTGCACTGTGGCTTTTTTTTTTTTTTTTTTTTTTGCCACT
>VWZK01015919.1:0-22717 GCA_013396935.1 Baryphthengus martii
ATATTATATATATAATAATTCTATATTAATTATAATAAATAATATGTGAGAAAATTTCAACCCACTAATAAAAAATAAATAATTTGATTTTCTTCAAATTTCTTCAGATTATCAGTTAATTTTCCTACTGAGTAATTTTCTTCTGCTAATCCAACACCTGCTATCAACAGTAGACAACTGATTACAGGCTATCCAGGAAGGTTATGGAGTCTCCTTCTCTGGAGACATTCAAAACCCGCCTGGACACCTTCCTATGTGATGTCATTTAGGTTCCTGCTCCGGCAGGGCAATTGAACTAGATGATCTTCGAGGTCCCTTCCAATCCCTAACATTCTGTGATTCTGTGATTCATCCAGCTAATGTTTTCCTGTAACTGTTCTGAATTAATTCTGTACATCAATTAAAACCAAATTCCAAATATGCAAGAAGATGCCTCAATGGTATGAAACTTTGCACAAGTACATATTAATAACACAAAACCCATTCTATAATATGTTTAATGTATAACCTAGTATAATACAATAATGATATTACTACCATAGAAGTAGTAAGAATTCTCATTTCACATGCAAAGAATCTATGAGAGTCTTATTAAACAAGGAAATCTGTTGTAGTTTCCTAGTGTCTTGCCTTATTAGTTTTTTTTTTTCACTCGATGTCTGAATTGTAGTTGTAGTATTGAATTGTTGATAGAGCAGTTTCTTAAAATTTCCATCCTTTTTTTCTCCCACTACTATTTTCTGTGTCAGTTTTCTAATTATTGGATGTAAATCCATAGCAAACCTTATACCATGTCCCATGGAGCACTATGCTATGACAAGAGGCAAAAAAACAAGCATCTATGTAATATTATGTTACCCACTATAACATATGCAAATTTTATAATGAGGCAAACGCATGTACTGTTTGGGCTAATGTTTTATGAACATTTTTGATGTCCTGATGTTAACATTCAAAACCAATAAATTAAAGGATGAATATATTTCAAGTCACGGCAAATCTCTGGAAAATATCTTTCACTTGAAGCATTTTTAATCACTTGTTTCAACTAAAAACCTATTATTTATTTATTAAAAACTAAGTTTGTCTATATTTGTATGAAGTATCATGTAGATTTTCACTGCCTTAATGCCTCATGTCACTCCTCAAAAGAAAGTTTATCCAGCTTGTGTAACTGAAGAGCAGAAATTTCCCCACGTCTCCTCTGCACCTTGTCTAGTGCCTCAGGTAAATGTCTATTGTTCTTCTTATAAAGTGTCTGTGTAATCAGCTTTGGGTGGTCAGGAAGATAATTGAATCATTAAGAATTATCAAGAACCTCCTCGACTTGCTGGCTACATTCTTCTTAATGCATCCCATGGTACCATTGGCCTTCTTGGCCACAAGGGCACACTGCTGGCTCATAGTTAACTTCTTGTCCCTCAGGTCCACCAGGACTCTCAAGTCCACACATCTGCTTTCCAGCAGGTTAACCCTTAACCTGAACTGGTACATGGGGTTGTTCCTCCTTAAGGTGTAGAACCCTACACTTGCCCTTATTGAACTTCATTAGGTTCCTAACGAATCTAGAGGTCAAACATGACACTGTGCTGTACAATGACAATTGAATCCCACCCTGTCTGTGATCCAAATACTTTAATTCTGTTTTGAAACCTTCATCTCCCTCTTTGCTTCCTCCACAGGTACTTGTTGCAATGTGCTTCATAACATAGGTGATTCTCATGCACATTCTGTGCACACCTACCATTATGTAAGCTTACATGGTTCACAGACATATCTTTGCCTTATTCCTGGACTGCATTTGAGTGACATATCTAATATTCGAGTCCTCTTAACTGCTTGCTTTTTTTTTTTTCTGTGCTTCTGAAAGAGAACTTTTTGTCACACATATTCTCCTATATACCTTCTTAGTCAGACACCCAGAGGCACTAATGTGAGTCTTCTAATTGGAAGTTTTTGTAATACATTTTTTATTTAGTCCTACATGATTCACAGGTACCATTGGACTTTTGATCACAAAAAAAACACGCTATGCTGGAAATGAAATTATATTATCTCCTTTTCGATTGAAATACAAAAGTCTGAGTGTTGTGGCTCTGATAGCTGATCTAGAACAGAGATTGAACCCTCAAGACTTCTTTCAAAATTACAATCAGAAGGCAGCACCTTGCCTTTACAATGCTTTTGCCACCTTGTGCTTTTCCTAAGTCCTTTTGATTAAATTGTAGCACGAATGCCTCAATTTGACGTTTGTTATTGAACTATGTGAACATAACCTGTTTCTTAATTTATGTTGTTAAACATTTTGTGAGGAAATTGCCTATTGTGTTCTGTTGTGGTTTTCATTAATATAACGTAGTTCAGCTTCCTCTAAGATTAAAATCAAAGATGAATAACTTTGTGCTCAGCTAGAGCACACCATTTGCTAATTCATCTGAAATCAATAACGATTAAATGAATAATTTAGTGAACCACTGTGCACCCCTTTTGGCTTCTTTGTTTCCTTACACAAACTACACTTGTTATTTGCAATAATATACCGCATTTAGAGAGCTAGGGAAAATGAAAACTTCCTCCCCCATTTATTTTCCTTAATTTTTTTTCTTAGTAAGCAGAAAGTGAGTTTTGGTTGGTGGACTTTTTTTTTTTCTTCTGAATACCTGATTGAAAATTCTTTGAGAATTTAAAGTCTAAATATTAGATTTTTTGAAAAGTTCTCTTTGAACTTCCATTTTAGATTTTGCTTGACAATTGCTCGTTAAGATGCTGTGCAAATAAATGATTATGAACAACATATGTAGGTTTACTGCTTTATATATGCATAGTGCATCCAATACCATTAGAAAGTTGTTAGACAGATTGATCTTTTGTAGTAAGTCCAAAATACCTAAAAAGAATTATTTGGACTTGAGTGTGAACAAACCATCTGTGAAAAGCAGTCAGGCAAGTGACCTAAATTAAGAGGCACAGCTCTGTCTAGGTATTTGGGTGTGACACCTCTGTTCAGAGTCATTTTTATCAGTAAAGACTGAAATGATCAGTCATCTCTTATCTTTATATCCAATTGGAATCGAAAATGCTTCTCAGCCAAGGTCTCATGAGTGATCCAGCAGGTATGGTCAGGCCACATGAGAAGCCTAGCAATTAAACCAGTTGGCCTCACCTCCATAACCCATCTCTTTTATTTTTTACGGAAAAATCCATCAAAGGAGACAAGGACATAGATTTTAATTCATACAAAAGTCACCTCATTGTGTCAAATCATGGAATCAAATAGGAAAGATCTGTCCAGTGAAGTCTTCTTCCCTAGAGGAGGTTAATGCATTATATAAGGAGGGTTCTCTCTAGAAAGGTACGAAATAGGAATTATTTTTTTTTCAGAAGTCAATGGAAATTAGATTCCCATACTTATGTTAGTATGCTTTGTTATAGCAATTAGTCTGTGGGATAAAAGTTGGGGGTGGGGGGGCAAAACGGGGAACAAAAGGACAAAAGCCCTATGCAGTTCTCAGAGAGCTTCAGGTAATGGATAGATGAATGGATGGATGGAGACATTTGATCACACAGCATTTTGGCTGTTCTTAAGTTTATTCCAAGACATACATCGCAGAAGCCTTCCTGAATAACTAATTTAGGAAGACTCCTGCTAATGTAATTTTACCGCTCGTCTTGCAGTTATTTTAATGACTTCTTAAGGATATACTTCCAGGGTTCAAGAGATAATACAATTCTTCCAACTTTCATCTTCACTTTAAAAGAAGTGACTACAGACAACCAGAAAGTGTCTCTTTAATGCACAGAAGCTGAACATCTCTTTTTTGTTGCCACATTTTTAAGGGTAATCCTTTGGAAAAAGGGACGCATCAACATTGCCATTTGGGGTGCTATGGCTATTTAAGGCATATGCTGGGACTGGGATATTTGATAAAAAATGCAAGGGAAAATTGTGTCTTTTTGGATCTATAGGTAGGTGAAGGCTGGGGAACGTATCTTAGGACATCCTAGATAGCAGTGGAATCCTGCCTTTAGGTAAATGAACTGAACTGATCACTTAGTTTAATTAGGTTGACAGTTTTCTCTGATTTATTGGATTAACTAGGTAAATTGATGCATCAAATTTTGTCTCCTTTATAAAAGAAAAAAATCTGACTGAGGATTGTGTATTTCATTCTAGCAGTAGTATCTAGCACCATAATGCCTGTGTCCCTTCTGGATCTAAGGTATAGATATGATATGTACAGGAAAGAATCATCAATGTGGAAAAGAAGCCTTATATTGGTGTGAAAAACTTTTACAATCATTGTAAATTATTCCAGATTAAAATCTGCAAAATTTGCCTTCTCACAGACAGTTAGACAGTAGGAGGAACTGGGACCTAGTATCCAATGCTAATGTTATACTTTATCAGTATTAAGTAGAAGGTTATTGATTTGAACAACAGTGTTGCATTACATGTCATTAGCCTGTGTCAGTGAATTAAAGTAAACAAAATATCTGGGAAGAGAAAATTAGTTTGGTAATACTACTGGTAGTCATAGAGATGTATTGATTATATATTAATACACTAAGATGTATAGTTATATACAGTGTATTAATTTCTGCATTGATGTTCGTAAATATTTTTATTATTGGATCTAATTGTCCCATTATACTTTCCGTTTGGTATCAGACTATAGGGACTTTTCACCACTGGAAAATTTTGTATAGCACTTTTTTTTCCATGTCTCTGCATTGGTTTTCTTTTGGATTATAGAAAAGACGGAGCCAAAGTGACCCTGTAGTTTATCCTACTGGCTACACTCTGAGCAGAACTTGTATCTATAACAGAGATTTTTCCTTGGGCTATTTACGGACATAATGTGACTCAACTGTGTTACTGGCAAATTATGAATAAGTAACTTCATTTTAAATTTTTCATTACTCTTTTTGTGTCAGTCACATAATCTCTCTTTTTGTTTACCTATCCATATTAGGCATTTGCAGGTGTAAATCTGAAAACACATTACATTTCAAAACTAAGGTATGTTGTGAAGTGATGATGAAAAGAGTCCACGACATGTTTATGATGGTGATTTTTTAGAAGTCATTCTCTATGCAGCATTTCTTCAGTGTTCTGCAGACATCATTTCACACAATTCAGCACTGAGTAGTATATTTTGGAGGCATTTTCATGTCCCTCAGGTGGTTTGGGTTTTTTGGTGTCAGATTGTTTTCTGCGTGAGGAATTCCTTCCATAAACCCAGTGTTTTTCTTTCCCCAGCGGCAGCACTGTCAACAACCTTATTTGTCAGTCTGACTGAGGTATTTACAAATTGTTTTAGATTTGCACATTAGGATGATGCAGAATAACCTTTTACATCCAGTATCAAGAGATACATTCTTAACACAAACAACATCTAATAAATGCATCAAGGCACTTCTTATGGAGCCCCTGGCAACACAGGTGATGCTGGATAGAACAGTTCCATTGCACTAGCTATAATCTTTTCATCTCTGGTTTAAAAACCTCTGTTTCTACTGCCTTCAAATGTCAGATATCTCACCAATACTTACAGATTGATATAGGTAGACATTATAAACGTCTTGTTTATTTAGAGAAAAATATCTGAGAAATCACTGGGGAAAGAAATCTTACAAATAGTACAAAAACAATAAACTTGAATGATTAAAGTGGAAAGATTCCTACATTTGTGTTAAACAAGCCAGGTTAGATACCAAAAACAGTCCTTCTGTACATCATCAAGCTAGGAATAAGACTAATGTACCTTGCTTCTTGACAAGATGTAAAGAGTTTAACAAATTTTCCGGTGAGGTGGATTAATATTTCACTCTCTCACATAAACCTAAGTAGGTCATCCCTGCACCAAACTAAAACTATGCTATAGATGTAACTCAGGCAAGCGATATCTTCCTGGAACTGCTGGGATTTTTCTCTTCCTTTAATCTCCAGTTATAGTAGTTGATTTAGAAAGAAACAGCATTTTTCACGTTTGACCTCCTCATATCCTATAGCAGACATATGGAATGGTTAAGTGGCTATAACAAATTATCTCAAGGATTACCATATCCATGGCAAGATAAAATTTGTTTCCATATTATAAATATATTATTTGATGGCTTTTGTATTTAATATGAAATAAATTGCTTCTACATAGTTTAGTAGTTTAGTAACAGACTCCCTGAAAGTTATCGTCATGATTTATGTCATAATTCATGACACTGTCACATATCCTCCATGAGAGATGAGCAACACCTCAAAATAGTTGGAAATTGCTTTCTATAGTTTGGTAAGGTGTGTCCTGAATACAATACAATATCAAGGCCTCCATCACATATAAGGATTACCAAAGGAAATCTATATTAATTTTCATCTCTGATCTGAGAAGTGAGTGCAAGTCCCCTGGAACCTATAGCCTAAAAACATGAGAGGTAATAAAATCAGTATAACAGACAGATAGACAAGGACTAGATTTTACTTAATCTATTTTTTTCTGTCCAAAAATTAAATATCTAGTCTAAATTACTCTATGATTAATGGAGACAATTAGACAGCCCTAGAAGAGCAGCATGGGTAAGCATGGTTCCTCACAGACCAAGATATGACATTTAAGGTGGATAGGATGGATCATCCCGTGGATGCACCTAAATGCTGTCTGAGACATCCTTAAAAGAACGATACTATATCACCAGATTTGCAAGTAATTCAGAAGTAAAAGATCTGACAGGAGTTCTGAGAATATCTCAGATGTTAGTTGGTTTAAAATGATTAGCAAACTGAATGAAAACACTAACTTTTAAAAAGCCAAATATAAAAAACACCCCAGGCCTCAAAGATTAGAATAGTTCAAATAGTACCCAATATGTAATGCCAGAGCTATGCCAAGGTTGTATAAAACTAGAAAAGACATAGATCTGGGAGCCAAAATAACAGAGAGTTGTATGTTATAAATAAAATATAATTCAGAATAAATAATGATGGGACAAGCCAGTTCACCTCTGCTCGCTTTCTTGAATGTTTTTTCTGTAGTAAGTTTGTGAAGGCCTGCAGTTTTATTCTACCTCAGGACTCTCAGCTTCAAGGGTGAACCTCATGGAGCAAATCTGGACAAATAATGGTACCACCGATGGAAATTTCTTAGTGTTATGATGAAACCAATAGAGAAACAAACATATTACAAGCAAAATATGTTTTTGTCTTTCCTTCTTTCATGGATCTGTTTCTCTACTCTCTTTCTTCTGCCTTTTTTCTCACATTTTTGTTTGCTTTCTACTCTAACTGCAGACCAGCATTTTACCTCCAGCTCTGTCCAGGTCGAGTATGACCTATGCAGGAAAGGGACCTAATTAAAGAATACATCTCTCATTGGGAAGATGAGCTAAGATTCTGCTCAGATTTAGACATAAAGTTTTTAGTGTGCTCACTGAGCAGCCCAAGGTCTCTATAATTAAATTGCAACATTTGTTTGTGGCAATAAATCCATTGATTGATCAAAAATTAGTTTGATTTCAACAATTGTTAAAAAATGGAAAAAATACCACAAATACAGGAACTTCCTCAGCAGTATGATGAACATTTTAGATGTTACTAAGAAGAATTTTAGGAAACATTTGAGAATAAAGTTACATACTCTAACAGAAACTTCCACTTTATTAATCAAAAAATTTGGCAGTGATTGGAGAAGCAGACTTTGAATTAAGGTTTTGCAGAGGAATTAATGAGTGTAGAAGAAGCAAATCTATTTAGGATCCTTCATCCTTATTCTTAGTGTTTTCTGGAGATGTAGGCTGTTAAGGATGATTCAGAGCATTTTAGTCAGCTATTGAATTAATAGGATTTTTTGACCCTAACCTTTCCAAAATACAGGTCCTAAATTACTTGAGGGGTTGGAGGAACTGCACTGCTGAATCAATTAAAGTATATTGCTTATGACGGTAAAAAATGTTTTGCATTTCTACCAGTTTTAAAGAGTGCGTTTGATGGCTTTTCTAATGAGGAAAAAGCCAAAACTCTGTCAAAACTTCGGTATCGACCAGCTAGTAGTAGAATTCAGTCATCTCTCAGTCTCGTCAGGGAATTTACTTTTGCTTGCTAATTGCTTTGGTCTCCTTGATATGATTCCTGCTGTGCTTCTTATAAGCCTGACTGATATCATAGAAATGCCTTCTAAATGACTTCCTTATCAGTGACAAATTCTTTTAGCTCCCTGGAGGAGCAAGGAAGAGAGTTGTTTTATCCTCTTTCACTAGGATAGGAAGATTACTACTGCTTTTCCAAAAATTTACAGACCAAAATGCAGATATTATGGCAGATGCTTATTTCAATGATGTTTTCAACGACGAACATTACTTTTTTTAAAATTACTGCATCTTATTCAGGTCCCTTTGAGAAAAGTCAGGGACACAAAACAAAGGAAAAAAAAATGTTGTAAAATATGCCTGCATGGTATAGATGCTGCTAACTCTTTGTTTTGTTATTTGTTTAAGGAAATGGGATGGGTATGAAAGAAAGGCAGTGACAGAAACAGGTGCAGTGAAAGGATAAAAGAGGAAGATAAACAGCTTTGATGAATTTCAGGTGAGGAAATAGAAGGAAGAGAAGGACATGCATTAAAGTAAACAGTCAACAAGATCAAAGTAGAGAAAAATCAGTTTAAACTGCAGAAACCCTCAAAAACTCTTCCCCTTAGCGACCCATTTCTCCCTTTGTAGTGTATCCTGCCTTCTTCACTCTGTACTTAAAACTGTTTTGAGCATTATCCTAGTCTTTAAGTTTGTTTGCTTCCTGAATCTGTCTTGCTCTCTGTGTCCTGGATTCAATCAAAGAAAACATGTGTAATCATGGCCTTATGTCAATTTTTCTCTCTTTTTTTTCCATAGGAATTCTCCATGAATGATAATGGACCTCCAAATTTGGAACAGTCTATACAGTTACACTGAGAGATAGAGGTGTCCTGGTTCGATAATGACTGGGAGTTTGAAAGTAAAACTTGAGGTTGCACTGAGGGATCAGGAGATGAAGTGTTTAACTGTAATTAAAGTTGACAATGTATTGCAATATGAATAGAAGTTCTTGGAGATGTATGATGGGATTCGTATTCACCTGTGAGAAAAGATCTTTGATATTTCTCAGAGATGTTTGGTGACTACAAGTAATTTGTAGAGCAGAAGAATCTCTCCAAATAAGAGGTTTTCAGTGATTTAACATTGCAGCTAAATTCAAAAGGAGCACTGTGATACTAGGTGGAAACAGTGACAAGAACATAAGACTGGGAGGGATTTACTGAAGCTTCAAACTATGCCTCCTGCATATGCATATGATATACAGTCCTTTTCACTATCCAGCTAGACATTTTTGGCTGCATCAAAGGAAATTTATTTCATCTTGTGACATAAATTTATCCATGACAAATGTGTAGTGTTTTTATGCCAATGTTGTCCCTTAGTTCAGGTAGTTCTTTCCCATCCATGATCCTTACTTCCTTGATCTGAAGACAAAACAGTCCTTCCAGCTTCTATCTCCAACTCCTGCGGCTTGACTTGACGGGAGAGAATCCCTTGGAGCTCATACTGATCAGGAACAGTTTTTAAAAGTGAGCAGTACTGATTATCTTCAGCAGAGGTCAGTGGTGCAGTTTATTACAAAATTGGTTGTCCCAAAACTGCACTGAGACCCAGTTTTTAAAACTACTTACCTAAAATGGGTGACCTAGTACTCATAACCACTTGGCTTTCAGAGTTGTTGGAGATGAATAGCCACAAATTCAGCACACCATCTTTACTGATACAACCACTCCTCTTTAGCTAAAAGGGTTTTGGAAGATTTAGTAACCAAAAAAGTCCTGGGAATTTCTTGCATGTTCTGTTCATAAGGCATGTACCCAAGTTTCCAGACTCCCACTGGACATGATACTTATAGTTTGCTTTCTCTATGTTCTATAATCTCTATGTTATAAATTACAATCTGCATGATTCCACTGTGCTTAGCTAGTTTATTTGCTATTGTGAGCTTTTGATATTTCATCTCTGTGAGTGCAAGATATGCTTTTGCAAAGATTAGATTTAATTTTGTTCCTGATGATGTGCTGGGGAATAATGCCCACCAGATCACTTCTTTCTGTGGAAGGACCTAAGTGCTAGTCAGAATAGTTGCCTGGTGCTTCATCCAGCTGTTTTGGAGGGACCTATATCTGTCCAATGAACAGAAAGTGATTTTAGGAAGACCACAACATTCTAGCCTAAATTACAAATCTAAAATCTTCCTTCTCTGCTCTTGGCTTTTTGAATCACGTTTTCTTTCTTAATTACTTCAGTGGACAGCTTTTGATAAAAGAGACAACTACTTGCATAATACATCAAAAAAAGTACTTAGAACATCAGTACATATCCTGATTCTTAAATAAAGCATAGGGAATTTGAAACAATGAAATGCATGCCTTTTCCTGCCATTTTAATCACAGAAATTAAGTCAGTTTAGGTTTTGTCATAATCGCTGCACAAAGTATAGAAGTAGTAGTTAAAGCAGACATGATTTACATGTCAGCACTCAGATATAAGTACAGGAAATGCAGACCAGATTATCTCTTTGGTCTGAGAAGGGAATCAGAAAATGCACATTTTAACCTTTCCTTGCAACTTTGAGACATTGTGGTGGGCTGGAGGCTCAACTCCATGCAGAGAAATACACAAGCTGCTCTGGGAGCGATTGTTGTGGGACACGTACTATTATGCTGCCTCAGGATCATTCTGTACGATGTAAATAAGTTTTCTATGCTTGCTAAGCATAGCCAGAGCAGCCAAGCTTCAGGAGTCTAACAGGGAGTAATCTGTTTATACTGTGCATCAGAGAAAAACATGAACGCCAAAATAACTACTTCAGAACCCAGACTGCCGCCTAAATATGGGCGATAGATTTGGGTCCATCTATCAGTTATGCTTTTCCAAGATAATCCAATTAACTACAGCATGATAACAGCACAATCCTTTGTAATTATTACACAGATCTAAATAAGAACTGAATTTGCACTATACACCTCTATCTCTAGAGTTCACGGATGAAAATCCTTAATAACTGTACTGAGAACAGCGAATTTGATCTAGTGTGCAAGTGGTATAAAACAATGGTGTATAACTGCTTCTAGACAACACGCTGCTCTTACCTGTTCATCAACAGACATCTAAGCCCTTACCAAGGGATGTAAGCATTACTGTATCTGTATTTTACAAGAGGAAAGGAAATTATTTTGTGCAAGTCAAGAAGGAAGCCTGTGGTATAAATGGGACATGATTGTAGATCTGACCCATCAGTCCGCAGTCCTGGCACATACAACGACTGCAGGCTACGCCAGCTCTGCAAACTAACTATTAGAGAAGAAAACAATGCCTGCAATCACCACAGCCAGAGGTTTTTAAGAGAAAGATCTAAATAAAATATATTATGGTAATAAAACAAATTAGCAGCTGTTATCCTGAGGCAACAGTAATGAAGCCCTCACAAAACAGGCCTTTATTAGAAATAGTAACAGTAGTCATAAGTTCAAGTTTAACTAAGTGAGCCATTAAAAGTGGAATGTTGAAATGAACTGAGCCAAATGACAAAGTAAAACATGCCTGGGGCAATGAACAGGTTTTTAATTTGTTTAACTTCCATCTCTCTGGTGTCTGGCTCTAAAAAATGATGTGACAAAAGACTCCTTGCTACATTCTAGTCTGAATGCTAAATAAATTAGTAATAGCAGCAGCAACAGTAGTACATACAGCCTATTCGTTTCCCACAGTGCTAGCTTCACTAGTCCTATCTAGCTTTGTTCTTTGGTTTTCCATTATTCAGAGAAAAAGTATAGTCCCTCCAGCCGCTAAGCAGTCGTTGAGATTTTAAAAAGCTACCAAACCCCATATTCAGTCACTGTTGTAACAGAGGGGTTTAGGCTCCAATTTAGCGGTAAAATCACATTGAAAATTTCTTGTGCCAACTCTTTTCTGATTTTCTTGTTCTAGTGGGGAGCACTGTTATTATGAATCCCTGGGTGTGTGCCACCCCTCTGCGGGCACATCCAGACAGATCTGGCATCTCCTGTACACCATGTAGGTGTGTGTCATTCAGAGCAGCCTTAGAACTGCTCTAGGATTTTCTCAGAAACTGTGACCCCCAAAAGGAGAATGCAAAAGACCACCAAATCAGGATAAAGACACATTTTTTGAACTTCTCCTGACCATGACTTTCTATAGAATTTGTATTTGAGCTTCCTGTAAGGTAAAATTGTAGCTGTTTTGTGATACAGTCGTAACAGAACTGTTGTTTTGTTCGTATTTATTTCCCTGTTTTTAATTCAAGAGTGAGCCTAGCTCCTATAATTCTGTGTTGCTTTTCAAAAATACATTTTATTGTGTACCAGCATGTTAACAAAAAATAGTACCAGAGAAATAAAGGTAACTATAGTTTTCCTATAGCTTTTACAAAACTGCTTTAAATATTGTAAACAGCTGTTTCCATCACCAGACATACTGAAGGCAGTTAACTAAAAAAAAAATGCCATAATGACTTTCAAGGATTTACTGAATGCAAAAAATTGCATTTTATAAATCAAATTCCTTAAAAATGCTGACTTAGTTTCAAAATAATTTTCTCTACTTATCTATTGAGTTTCTTCTTGCTGTGCTATAAATTGTACAGTGAGCTTTATATGAACTGTGAAAATGGATTTATGATTTTTAAGCTAGCGAATCTAAACCCAAATAGTAGTTGCAAATTTAAAAAAAAACAAAGCTCCTGCGTCAACAGCTTCTGATGTTAAAAACAACAACCAAAATTTGACTAGTCAAAATCTGATTATTACTAACATCATTATACAATGGAACTTCCTAAATTTTTTATGTGAGATAGTTTCTCTTCTGAAGGACTACATGCTATTCTAAATATAAATAACTTCCATAACATCCATTTGTGCCTGGAATACTGGGAGTTACAGAAGCAAAACATGAAAAAAAAAATCAAGTGAAAAAGAAAAATTGTAGAATTGATTAGTTTATTAGGAAAACTTCATAGTGAGTTGTTGCGGTCTGTATAAGAACATAAGAACTGCTGTACAGTGTGTGATCCAATCATCCTCCTTTTGGTCATGGTTACTGGACACACTGGAGAAAACATGAAAAGGTGGCAACTCAGCTATATACTTCCTAGTCTCTGGCAAGCAATAGGGTAGGACCTTGAATCTGATGTTATATCCGAACTGTCCTGTTGAATAGCTACTACCAGGTTTTTGATTTTCTACTCACTTTTTTTTGCAAACCAGCAATATCTCTGATGTTCATGAGAACCCGTGGCAGTTTCACAATTTAAATATGTCAGAATAGAAAAAGAGGCATGGAAGAAAAGTGGAAGGGAAAAAAAAATTACCTTTCTCACTGTTTTACATTTGCAGTGATTGCACTTCCTCTTCGTCAACACATGCTCACACTCCTTTGAGTAGATCAGCCATATCTACACTACACAATATTACACTACTTGACTCTAGGTGTCATTTAGGCCCATACATTGCAACTGTGAGTCTAAGAAATAATACAATAATTTATGTGTGTGTGTGTTTGAGGTTTTTTTTCAGTTTCAAGCATCTGAAATAGTAAGTGTACAAATCCTGGGATAATGTTGGAGTACATTAAAGGAGAGTGAATATAGCCAAATGATGCTCCATACTACCTCATGTGAGCAATTTCTAGTCAGCTATATCCAGGACTTCAGCTGGATTTTTTCTTATCAGAGCAAACTAATAAGTTCCTCACAAAACTCAGGCTGGGGATGAAGTAACATTTGTGCTCAATGAACATAGTAAGGAATTAAACCTGACCGTGACCTAAGGAGCCATCATGTAACGATGCAATTTTACTCACAAGTGATGTTTCATTGTTTTTTCCCATTTACAGGGAAATCATAGAGGCTTCTGACATTTCAAGTTATGCAGAGACTCAATCAGTCTGAAAATATCCTACTCAGTGAGCCTTGAGCTAAAAATGTCCTGCCATGCCCCTCACAAGTGAAGTTTTGTGCCTTGAATGATACCAAAACACTCAGGAAAACAAATAGTCTGTGAAGCACGATGTCTTCTCTGTGTTCAAAGAAATCAATGTTGCCATCAGTATCGAAAATTTCCTTGCAGGAAAATCATTCCAGATGTGGCAAGGACTTTTAAGTTTGACCTTCTCAGGACAAGTTAATCATCTTACCACTGGAAATGAGCCTTAAACTGAAAGAGATCTGATTCCATTCTGTTCCTTAACTACACGCACAGCAAAAATTTCTGATCTGTGAATGGGGATGGGGGGGGCGGGTGTTTGGCATTATTCGTGGAAGCAAAGGCAAGATTTCTATCTTGTGATTAAGACCTTTGTAATGGTAACACATCTGAATAACCACTGTATGTACATGGCAGAGCGGTAGAATTACAAAAACTTTTCTTCTGCAGACCTCATTCACTAAATATTTGAACTATATAATATTTTCCAAAGCATATAATTTGTATGCATTAGAAACCACAGGGAAAAATAATTAAAAAATTGATACAACAAATTCTGGTTTTGATATGCGCCTACAACTTTTTCTTAAATTTAGGTCTATATATTTAGACAAGAAATGACTATAAATGAGCTAGTCAGCAGGTTCACGTCAAACGATGAAAAGGATAATGAGATTTTGATCTTCCTTCCTTCATGAAAATTAAATTAAATTTTCACTGCTTTGAAAATACACTTCTATTTATTCCTACTTGTTTTTCGGAAATTCCGTAAGATCCTGATTATACCAGTAGAAATGAGGTGAATCTGTATGCCAATATTCAAACTGCTAGAGTAAAATGTATTTAATACACATGGTTTAAGAATAGAAATTGTCAAAACGGATTTGATCAATAGTTTTTCTACAATGTTTCTTCTATTTCTAATAGCATCCTCTACAAGTTTCTTTAAAAGAAGTTACAAATTGGACAACATTTTTTCTATAGAAGTTTCTTCCTAACTTCATATGTTAGCGGTTCACTTATGCCCTGAGGAATGCCTGTATTTCTTTTCTAAAAGTATTATTTTATATCCCATCTAAAGTAACTATAGATGTTCTCATTATCCTTATAAAGGTTTAATCCTTTTTTAATTCCTGCTAAGCTCTTGATCTGAATACTGTATTGCGACAATGGATTTTAATAACGTATTATTGTGTCTTTGACTATTTAAAATCCCTCTTAGCCCATGTTTTCAAAGTACATTTCACCTGCCATTTTTTTCACTACAGGATTTAATAGAAAAGAAACATTCACTTCTTTGAAAGCCATATTCATCTAAACTCTTGAGTCTTCCCCATTTAGATACGCATTTTTCTCTTTCTTCCTTTTTAATTATTTTCTTTTTTTAAATGTTACTATTATTTTAGATCGTTAAAGGAGATGCAGGTTCAGTGGTTAAAGAATTAGCTTGACCAGCGTTTCCATGTTGTGCAGCCTCTGCCTGATCCTGAGCAAATCATTGAGGAGTTTTGCCACAGTGACTCACCTGTGCAAAGGGTATAGTAATATTTTTTATCTTCGAATGCATTCAGCAATGCCCAGTGTAGTAGCTGGGCTTATCTATGTAGTTGTATTAAGAAGATACTCACTAGTTTTTGTAAGTTTTTGCTTTTGCTACATTCCTTTTGTTGTTTTTTTTTTTTCTTATTTTAATCCTCACAATTTTATTCACAACGTTTGGTTTTATATGATTTCTTTACTGAGGATATTGTATTTAGTTACATGTTAATTATTATTACATAGAAACTGAACTATATTGATTAATGAAACGACTTCCTTGTGTTGCAATATATGGCTACGTACCACATCATCCAGGGTACAGAAGTACAGCTGCTTCAGGAAACAATTAGAGTATAAAGAAATTAATTTTCATTTCATCTAGTTGGATCATTTTACCAGTATATATGTGGGGGTTTCAAGACTTCACCATTACTGTTTTACGTAATGCTGAGTCTTTACCATTGATTTCTTCGTTGGGTGATTAAAACAAGATGCTTCAATGAATTGTTTGCTGAATTTTATTTGGACATCAGCTAGGTTAACTATTTAGTAACATTTTTAACAGGAAATGTAGCTGTCAGATGACCACTTAATAAAGAGTTTAAATAGTTATACAGACTAATCATGAATACTATTCAAATTCAAAGATTATCCAGAGGAGGTGAACCTGGCACCTCTCCTCTTAACTACTTCTCTTCAAGTGAACTACAAATCAGATATTCTAATAAATATATGAGTAATTTTATGCATGAATTGCATATCTATTTTTTTATAGTAAGAATCATATTGAAGAAAAAAGGTCTTTGTTCACCTAGGTAGAGTCAAACAGGGCATACTTCTCATTTCCCTTTTTTCTATTTACAGTGATTGAGTGAAATCATTATTTTAAGTAAAAATTCTTATTAAAAAAATACTGCATTTGTTTTGCAAGGATGACTCCTATCTACACCTTTAAGCAGCTTCATTACACAGTTAGTTCTGCTTTGTCAGTATTTCTGTGTAAAACTGTTCATATGACTAATTAAAATGTGATTCTAAATTCTATTTGTTATTGCTTCTGTTATCTTTCTTATAACACACTGACATAACATGTTTATGGTTTCTATGAGCTAATCTAATTTAATATTTTGCTGGTAAGTGAAATGCCCTGAATAACAACAGCTGCCCTTGGAATGCTGATTTAATTATATATATAAACATATATATATTTATATATTTCTTAGACTGCTAGTTTTTACCTGATTCTAGACATGTCTCCTTGCTATCACTCCAGAGAGGTAAAACTTTCCATGAATGACATATTGAAATTGGGATGGTAATTTGTGTTCAATTAAAGGAAAGAGAATTAGGTGTATGAAAATCATATCCATACAGTATCCAATTCAAGGTCAAAAAGAAAATAAGCATATAAAGGAAATGTATTTTGCTATTTCATGTTGTTCAGGTTGTGGAAAGGCAGATATAGTTTTCCTTCTTCCAGGAGAATATTAAATGTATTTAATATGCCATATTTCTTGGTTACATGGCCTTTAGTGTGTGGGCTTTGCATCTCCATCACCCATAATCCTTTCTACTGGGCAGCACTGAGTTCCCGTGTAATTTTTCTCCATTCTGTTTATATTTCTTCTCTCTTTGTAGACATCATTGGCACTATAGATTTGAAATTAATATTACAAAATTCAAAATTAATCTAAGATACATAATATCTTTGTTCTGTTCCTGTCTTACACAGAGTCTAAAAATCATGATCTTTTTGACTGTTCCTCACTTAAATATTCAGAAACGTGAGTAGCTTGTCCAAAGAGGCTTGTAGTTCATTATGCCAGACAGTAACTTCTCTTTAAAAGGTTGTTTGTCCCTAGTTTTAGGCAGTAAAGTTTCTTCTTAATAACCCAAAGTGGTGATTGTACAAAGCCTTGTAACAATATTTTGGGTGCCTAAGAAACTATTTCATTTTGTCTTTGCTTGAACTGAAGCATCAGAGTTTTCAAAGTCAGTAGAAATCTTTGCACCAAAGTTCAGAATATGAACATATTAGCAAGAACAAACGTTAGATTTTAAATAAAACAATATATCAGTCACATTGAAAAGCACAGAAAACTGAGTTTTTGCTGAGATTATGTAGCATTTTCGTGTATATGTTTCTTTTCTCTGAAGAATTTTATTCCCCTCCATTGAAGCAAAGAAGATCAACAATTCAGATACCATTAAAATCCAGTCAGTATGCATAGCACATATTTTCCAAATTCTCCTTTTGACCATTCCAAGTCTATTGCTATTTCTGAGCCTCTTGCCGTCATGTTTTGAGCTATGTGCATAACATATGACCTTTCTGTAGGTGAATTACAACCTCAGCTATCTCCAGCCAGAGGACTTTTAAAAAAAAAAAAAAGTGTGCTTTTTAAAACAACAGTAACAGTAGCCTTGTACGGGACTTCCTAGCTAATACTGTCAGATTTTCATATCGTGTTTTACTGAATAAACAATTTGTCTCAAAGAATACGTGTAGACGCACATTATCTATCTTACATCATTTTTTTTTCTCTTTTCCATTTTTAATGCAAGTGCCCAGTGTCTTAAATTTGAAGAGTAGTTAGTAAAAAGTGGATTTCAAACTCATAAGTGATAAGACCACCTAGAGAGGGGTATTATACTGCACTATACTAGGCTGCATTATACTAGGCACTGTGGAATGGTATTTAGCGTAGGAAAAGCATATTCTACCTTAAGAACTTTGATGAAGCAATTAAGGAAAATGACCTTATTTCAAAGACAGGGACTATGTCAGGGAGACAGTAAAAGCCATTCATCAGTGATTGCAAACCATTCAGATTACAATAAATGCTTCCCAATTCAAAATAATACCTGTACCAAAGAAGATATATTATGTATTTGTACGTACTTGTTCAGTATTGCGTTGCCCACTCCTGAAGTTTTATTATGATTTTTGATTTTTCCTTTAACATCAGTTGTCAAGATTATATGAATGTATGTAACTCAATTTTCATATAGTGATTAAAATGTATAGATATAATAGCTGGAAAGAAAACCTGAGTAATGTGATTCAACCATAATTAAAAATGTAAAATAAACAGAAACATTTAAGAAAAAATAAAATAAGCACCTGATTTATTTGATTAGCCTAACACCAAAAGAGATATGAGTATATCAGAAGATGCTTTCTTTTAAAAGATAAATACATTTTATGCCATGTACTTTCCTGTTCTTCACTTTTCACAACATAACCAAGAATGGCAAACACAAGATCTTCACAGAAGTTTGCTGAAGAAATGAGAAGATGATAAATGGTTAATTTTGGCTGTCCTTGATAAGTGGTTAATTATTGCAATGTAAATATTTTTTTAAAAAAAATAATAAGATTGAATGCAGATATTGCGAATTAACCCACAAATCTAAGAAGTAAAAATTCACAGTTAATAAGAATATTACATAGTCTTTGTAATTACAAGCTTGACATGAGAGTCCGGTGTTGCAATGAAGAGAAATCCTCTAATTAGCCAGGATTTGAGAAGCAAAGACAAAATTGAAACTTAGAAGGTTAGACATGGAGAAGTAACATTCTAACATCATATAGTGAGAAAACGACAGGACTTAGACAAGCTCCAACAGTCCATATGTCTGGATATGTGATGGTCTCCATTGGGAATTTTTTCCTAAGTCCTCTGTCTCAAGTTTATCAGTAACAACAGAAAGAACAGCAATAATAGCTCATCATCTTTGGCAGACAGCTTGCCATCAGTCCTGCACAGGTAAAGCCTGAATGGTTAGTGTTGGGTCTGGCAGGGACTAGGTTCTTGAATGACATTTTAGATGTCTTATATCAGGAAAAGGAAATAAATCTGCAGGGGTTTAGACTCAGTGTAACAAGGATCTTTTTATTACATCTATTTCTTGGAGATCACATCACAGCCACTTGATTTGTTTTGGCTCACTAATGAAAGGACTTGTTTCAAAGGTAATGAAATTTGGGTTTCCTTCAGAAGACTACATAAATAAAAGTAGCAGTAGAGAAAAAAGCACTATATGGACTTCTCTATGAAATTTAGCTGTTTTCCATAATGCATAGACAAAATCCATAATTTATAAAAAGTATCTTTCAAGCGTAGTTCACTAATGGATGCATAATGCATAAAAATTTAAGCCAGTACAATTTCTGTGAAGCTATCTAAAAGCTTTTATCAAATATACTATACAAATAAATTACATGAAGAAAGTAATGCAGCGTAGTTGATGGACAGATGATTACCTCATTTCTTCTCAATCAAGACCAATTTCTTTTATTTAAACATCTATTTGAATCAGACAATCATAAGACAAGATATTCTTCCACATGAATTCTACCACAAAAAAATGTTAAAATTTAGTCTTCTGTGTGAAATATTGCATCAGGCATGTTAAAGACAAAAATATTTGTGATTTCAGAGAACCAATGGAATATGGATATGGAATAAAAGCCCCTACTCAGATGAGAAAGGTCTTGCAACTTCAGACCATATTACTCTGTGGATATAATTAAATTGTCCTGGATTTCTTGAGCCACGGTATTTTCATCTGGCAGACTCTATCCAACAGTCCTCGTTAGAAATGCTTACACATATTTCTACGGATCCCAATACATTTTTTAAGAGAGGTTTTTCCTGGGCTGAATAAGGCATTCTATTTTATCCAAATAAAATAGCTGTGTCTGAAAGAGAGAATATTGGAAGCTGTAATAGCACATCTAAGTGGCTCTGAAAAAAAGAACTAATTAATTTGTAGCTCAGGCTCATTTTGCACTGAAATATTCATGTAACATCTGAAGGTGTTGTCAGAAGAACATCTGGCTTGAAAACAGAAATCACCGTTCACTATACAGAAGTGGTTGCTCGTTCTCGTATCTCCCATATGATTCTTTACATGCTCAGCTTGGTTTGATTATACCGTTCTTCTGCTTCATTTATGTGACATAGATACATTGGCAATGAGGATTTTCAAAGCAAAGTAGCTCTTGTAGTGCTACAGGCCAACTTGTTTAGCCTGCAGCATGTTTGTAATGCTCAGGTTGATTATCGCTTCTAACAAAAGAGTCCCTAGTGACTCTCAGCTGAACTTGCATATATTTCAGTCTGGTGTACATACTGAAATAAGTAGTAAGCAACCTTAAGGAGAAATTATATTAACTGACCTGCTACTTCAGTGCCTACAGTTCACCACCTTTAGCTGCTATGTACCTCTTCATATTGAAAAAGAAAACACAACCAGCTCTCAGTTCCGTATCTGGATTGCCCGAGCTACGTCATGAGACTTTTATCATCTTGATATGCATATGTTGCCCAAGCTGTGCCTGGCTACAGACATGCTCTGCTGGATATATATTCAGATTTGAAGAAACCAAAAGGGACATAGTACCTCCATTCAGCCTTATCTGTAAGTCAGTAATGCTGCTGTCCTCTCTTTATATTGTCTGCTATGCCTTAGCATGTGATCTCAAATCCAAAATTAGGGTTTACATGATCTGCCTTTCTACTTGGACCAGGCTGTTCTAGTACTTCTGATCACATACACATGCATCTGTACTTTGTCCCAGTGGGAAGTATTGCAATGCCCTCAGGTGTTTCATGTAAAGAAAAGATGCACCTGAGGGAATACAGCTGTCAACATCTGATTCATCTTAACTCCGCTTTTGGAAAAAGGGAAAAGCAGATACAATTCACCTCATCTCAAAATAGATGAGCAAATCCTGAAAATTCGTCTTCTTTGAATACAAAAACTCAACTAATGATAAGACTAGGGTGATTATATTGTAACAATTGTAAGTTAGGTGGATCCTTGACTTCAGAGTCAGGAAGTGCTATATACTAAACAGAAATCATTGAAATTTCATGGTAAAATAATAATTCTTAGAAAATAAAATTTTGACAAAAACTTTCTGCTCTAAGAGAGACTATATTTGTTGTAGATGGGTTTTCTTTGGTTTTTTTTCGGGGAGGAGGGGGATTTTGTAAGTATGCGTGCAGATTTTTATCTGTGATTCTCAAATATACACTGAATATTTTGATTCCAGAATATGGAACTGACCAGAAACTGGTCTAACTAGAATCTCTTTGCTTTTCTTTTTTTATTCCCCTTGTATATGTACTCAACCATTTTGTGAGTCAGTTTCTTTTAATTATGATATGATCTTTTGTAATGACAGCTGGGAAACATTTGGGATACTACACGTTTTTTTGTAAAAATATACTTATTAATTTATTTTATTTTATTTCTTTAACTTTTTTTTTTTCTGTGAAAGATTCCAGAATTTTGGGAAACAATTGAACACTGAAGTACTCTGACCTAAAATTATTAATGCTTTGCCCCAAGCAATAATATACAAAAAAGATATCAGACCATGTTTGGTGTTTTTTTAATTCTCATTCCATGATTTTCCCTAGAGTCTTGAAGTGTGATGTGTGATATCCCATACCAAGGTGGAATGCTTAAATCTGACCAGAACAGAATAGCTGCTTCAAGTATTTTTCAATATACTCCATTGTTTGTATGTCTATTTTATCTCTAATGTTTGAATGCTGATCTACAGTATAAGAGGCAAACTCCATTTTGATAGCATCAGTTATTATAGAGACATACAGATATTTTAAACCATTTTACTGGAATGGAAAGTCTCTTCTTCTCTATCTGGACCTTTATCATGGAGTAATCATTTGTCTATAAGGAGACGACACTTTTAGTCCAAACAAATTTTCCACAGAATATTATTTTCATCTCTCTATGAGATTCTGTGATCACACGTAACTTGGAGGGTGATCCCCTGTCCCTTGAAAAGATCTTGATTTGTCATTTATTTCCATTCTGTGGAAAGGGGAAAATGAACCCATCAAACCTATGCAGAACAAAATTTAGCAACATATCCATTAATTAAAATTAAATTAAAATATTTTCTAAAAAAAAATAATTTTTTTTTTCTGTCATTGCAAATACCTCATATCATGCATGTAGCAATAAATACTTCACATAGTCGTCGATTTCTACACGGCTGAAATAGAAATAATTGAATCTTTTTAGACAAAAGCGCAATTCCATTAGGAATGTTTGAAAAAAAAAAGATTGAAATAAAATGCTCTGGAATTTGACAATATCTCGTAATTTGTAAGTGCTAAATCCAAGGTTAA
>VWZK01015924.1:296-40430 GCA_013396935.1 Baryphthengus martii
TGCATAACTTTTCTCTAACTGTACAGATGGAGTGTAAAACAATGAAAACCTTGTTATCAGAAATACACTCTAACCTAAAAACTCCAATCTTCTAATAGAGCTTTTCTGACAAAACGGACTTGGGGCATGGTCTGGGCCATATGTAAACTGCTTCAGATCTTCCTGTGTCTAGCTGGGAAAATATAGGTGCTGAGGACATTCCTAAAAAAGTATAGCACGGCACAGAATCAGTATACTAACACTCAACCCCTCCTAGACAGCAAAAACTGACGTGATCAGAAGATGGGGCTTGTTTTATCAAAAAAGAAACTGAAGACTCGAATTACTGAGATACAGAGACAACCACTGCCTAAGGAGTCACTGAGACTGACTGCTGTATCCACCCGTAACAAGTAAGTCACTGACGTACTACAGGTGGTAGCTGGAAAATAGTTAAAACCTAGGACTTATTTTCAAATCTATTAATTTTTTGAGTAGAGTACATATTAGTATCATTCCCTGAAAGGAAATGTAGTAGTTATTATATGGAAAAAGTACATACTTCAACATAACACGTTACATGATACCTATTTGCATGTCTGGACCGATGCAATTATTAACAACGTACCTAGTTTTGCACCCTCTGCTCTTTAGTGAACAAGCTGATCTCTCTCTTTTTAAAATTTCCATTCTGTTATCTGTCCACACTTTTATTCCTTACTTAAATTTAAAAGATTTCCTTCTTAAAATTCCTTACACATTTTCACCAAAAATTTGTAAGTATTTTGACCCTTCATATCTCTGCTTGTTTTCACACAGCATTCTTATCATCTTACGAAATATTAAAACTGGCAGCGAATAAAACTAAGTGCAATGCCAAACGACCATGAAATAATACAACTTATTACATAAATGCAAAATGCAGATGATATTCAAATACTTTACCTTTATCAGAATTATCTGATTCTTCTGAAGAAGCAGCCTGATCTGAAAAGAGACATCATTTAAAAACCAGTAAGCTTTCCTTGGGTTAATCCATTATCTTAAATCACAATATCTTACATGCACACATGCACGCACACACTATACAATCAAAGCAAACAAGCAAACAATGACGTGAACAGATTTATTTTTTTTTGCACAAGTTCAAAGGTCATCAGTTTGAGCTCAAATATGTTATCCCAAGATTCGTGGTGTAAAAAGGTTATCTAACATTTCCAAAAGGCTTTCAACTCCAGAGGCTCAAGGAATGAAATACTTCACAACCCTTTGTGATATGCAATGCCCAACTCCTGGACAAATTTTCCTTGCAATGTATATTTTTCAAAAGGCTCTTCCTCTCTGTAAAATATAAGAAATTTATCCTTTTTTTTTCCTAATGTGTCTTTTTTGTGCACCTACGAAATTTTACCTAAGAAGTGTATCCTTCTGACTACCTGTGCTATACGCTCATAAAAATTAAGTATTTACCAGTATACATAATTATACATCTATATGTATACATATGTAGCTACAGCAAAACTAAGATTCAACTAACATATTTGAATATTTTAAAAACTGAAGGTCTAAAACTGAAATTTACCTTTACGGATCTTTTTTTTGGACTTAGTTTTTGGTGAATGGGACAATTTTGTCTTCTTAATTTTTGGCTCTTTAGAGTTTGATAGAGCTGTCCGTTTTTTCTTGCATGCTTTGACTTCTTTCCTCCTTTAAAAAAAGAAAAGCATGTACACCTCTACTATATGTACTCCTCAAGCAATAGTAAATGTGAAGTATTTAATTCAGTCAAACAGGTTTGTTTTTTTTTAAAATCTATCACTAGTTAAGCTGAAAAAAAATATCTTAGTTAAAACGAAAAGTGCTATAGAAATACTAGAGCTCTATAGCTAAACACAACGGACAGGCAATGCTAAAGCTGCTAAAATGACACTGGTGCAGGTAGTGAATTGGCAATCAAAAATTAAATACAGAAAGTAATTTTATAACATGTCAAATCCTTTTTTCTATTGAAATCTTAGTTTTTCTTTTAGTAAACCATTTTGTGTATATGTAATGAGAAAAGCACAGTTAATACAGGTTTTAAAATACATTTTCATATTTGATAGCGACAAAACCTGAGGTAGGAGAATCTCAAGGCTAAGAACCTGCTGCAGACCAACAACCCATGCATTTTATTTTCGGCATTACTTATATAGGCTTATTGTACAAACACAGGCTAACTTTTTCCTGCATCTCTCCACAAAGAAGTCACTAAAATTTTTTCAGAGTCTTACTCTGCAGCTGACAAAATGTATGACTGTGCTTATTCTGAATTCAAGTAGGTTTACAATCTTAGTTCTAAAAAGAAGCAAGACAAATCAATCTCAGTTAGTTAATTCTCTTTCTTAATATGCGCCTATAATGCTTTAATTAAATTGAATATAAATTAAGCTTTAAAAATGGATCAATTAACTATCTTGGATATATCCATCTAGATGCACCTTTGATTTGTGCTAATTTAAACAAGAAATCAGCATTTCCTAGCTTAAAGGTTTCCCTTTCATATGCTTTTCAGATAATTGTGCAGCTTAATTACTGAGTGGTACAACTAAGTTAATGCCACATTGAGATTCAGGAATCATATAAACTGACTATCAATAGTTGTGGAAATCTGTGAGATTATAGATAATAACAAAAACCAAATAAAATCTTAATGCACACATTTAATATGCTCAAAATTCACTATTTTTCTCTCCTGTCAGGTATGTGATTCTCAAAAAGAACAAATATTCAAATTCAAAATTTCAAAGCACAGTCTCTTGACTAACACTTAAAAATCGTTGTTTTTAAGAGAAGGAAAAGCATTCCAGATCTTAAACACAGCAACAGTGAAAATAAAAACGACAGGATTTTGCATAAACTTCCAGAAAAGAAAAAGAACCACTGTGATGAAATTAAGCAAAGGAAACTTTTGTGAGGGTGAGAGGAAATTCTTCCAGTTCGAGAACTTTTGTACTTCCATTATCACAATATTTAGTTCTCAACAATGCTAAGTCAGTGACTTTGTAAGAACTCCAGAACAGAACCTATTTCAGCACAAATGAGGTTCCTACTCAACCAGTTGAAGCCTTTCCCCTATTTGTTGTTCGTTGTAACTATTAATCTATTCAGTTCAGCCCCCACGTTCAGCCACCATTCATACCGGTGATGAAAGTTTAGTTTGTAGGAACATTCTGGACATAGCCCTGAAAAAGAGAGAATGAGAAGGTTGCACACATGTATTTGATAAGCATAATTAACAAAACTTATTAATGCACATAAAAAAATAGATAGAACACTATCTTCCAATTTTAGTAGCTTTTGCTTCAAACCAAAAGTTACGGTGTAATTGCAGCCAGGATTGAAAAAAATAACATGATAAAAGTCTTCAGTATAAACCAGGATTTTACTAAACCTGCAGAAAGATCACAGGTTTAGCACTGGCAACTCTTCATTAAAAAAGTATCGGTGCTTATCACATACAAATATCCCATTTTAGGGATCTTTGTGGACACATCAAATTGTTCTACAATTATACTGAGGACCTGTAAGTCTCTTAGAGCTTTGCCAGAGATCAAGTGGTGCCATACAGAGTGTCTTGTGCACCGTCACTTTGTTTTACACAAAGGAACTGTAAACTGTGGTAAATTCAATTATCTGATGAACATATCAAAATATACACCATATTGAGTAAGAAAATCCACTCAAGAGACAAGATTGGAAAAAGAAGTGATTTAACCAAAGTTAGAACTTTTGGAAGAAAATAAAATTAGTAGAGTTGAAGGTGTGCAAGAAGTTGTCTGGACCAAAGCCCTAGGGAGTCCTAAGCCATGTAAGTGCTTAAGCAATGACAATGATGAAACTCTCCTTGCAATGCAGTCACATCCGTTAAAATCAGACATGCTTGTATACAAAACAGCTTCTAAGCAGTTATTCTACTTTTATGACATCACCAGTTACATGGCATGAAGTGCTCAACCTGTAACAACTTTGTCACATATTACGATATAGTTCTTCTCTCTAAATCTATATTACTTGTAAATAATATAACAAAATTATCTCCTATTCAAAATTTTCCAGTTTGCATGAACTAGTATCATTATCATTGGGTCTCACTTGATAGCTTTTAAAGCACAAGATATTTGTCTTCTCTTAAGTGTACATATCCTTGAAGGGCTGACTTACTCAATTTCACAAGCGCATTCCTCTTTTCACCATGCTCAACATAACCAAAATTCACCTCCCAGCTCTTCAGGCCTTCTTTCTCATCACAGTGCTTATTACCACAGGAAAACTGACCTTTGAAGAGGTCAAAAACAACAAATCATTGTTCAATGATTAACAAGCACAGGTTTGGGACTGTTATGTCCAGTTTTGCTCAGTCTTTGCTTTGTGTTTTCCATTTCTTTACAGTAAAAAGCTCCGAATATAAAAGTAACATCTAGATTAAGGAAAACAATACCAGGTAGTGACAAAACCATTAATCTTACTTGTCTAATACTGTTTATCCGCAAAGAAATAATTTTAACAGTGTTTTACAATGTATAGATGAAGGCATATGTTATCGAATAATAAGCCTAATACTGGACTCTTAAGAAATGAATGCCACTAGGATACACTCTATATCTTAAAATGATTAGCTGATGGATCACAAGGTGTCATTCATACATTCATCTTTAATGACATCAAATTATTCAAAGTATCATGTCTTTGCAAAATTAAGATGTCCATGTTCTTATTACCTTATTAGCTTACCTGATACACTGGACACACAATTTGTATTCTAATTACTTTCCATAAACCCTTTTATTTTAAGAAAAGGAAATCCAGTTCTATGAGAAACTATATGGCCACTTTAAAAGCTTCCTTGGGTTTATTATGTTAAATGCAACACTAATTTTAAAACAATTTGCATATCATCAATGCTGTTTACACTGCTGGATTCTCAACATTGCACCAATGATGATACATCACTCCCTTTGAAGACGACTGATTTGTACGGAGAGCTGGCAGTAAGGAAGTGTATAAATAGACTCAGAAGCAGGACTGCTGGTGAACGATTAACCTCAGAACATGCTGCTTAAGCTGCTAACTAATGGATTGGCAGTGTCCTCAGGTATTTCAGTTCTGCAGTGTAAAACCACTTGCAATGCTAACACTTGAATAAAAAAAACCCAGAACACCAGCACTCCCACTAAAAAAATAGTTTCACATTAATACATATTAAGTATGTTCAATTCCGTGTAAGGTATGTCTATCAGTATGCTGTGTCATCAGGAATAATTTATATCTGTTATAAAGAAGCAAAAATATACAAGGAAAAATATATACTATATAAAACTTTTTGGAACTTAAGCAGACTCTGTTTACTTCACATCTTCTGAAAATAATCGCCAAACAAACCCAGAAAAACAGGCAGAGAAAAGAGAGATACACCAGTTTTATTTATGATTAGCTGCTCTTTACAGTATGTAAAATCTATTTTGGGTAGTCTATATTTTGGGTTTGAAACTGGGTATGTTCACAGGAGTGTAGTTGGAACAGTATCTTCATATTCCTAAGATAAATAATAAATCCTTAGGTAAACCAGAACTTGACTTTGCAAACTACCATAATTCTGTGCCCTTAGACATTTCCTTATATTTATTTGAAATCATGGTGTTTGCATTTTTTTTTTTAATGGATCCCTGCTGTGTGCCATATAATTGTATAAACAGCCAGACTTCTCTTACCCTTCTTTCATCTGCAATCCCTACAACACATATTCCAAACTTGAATAGAGAATTCCATTCTTTCTGAAGGCATTTTCAGTAGTATTTACCACTCTAGTATATCTGAATGTCATGAAAACATTAAACCCCATACTTCTGTAAAGCAAGAGATCATTATAAATCCCCATTGTGTATATGGAGACCCCAAATCAAAGGAAATTACAGATCAGATTATTCAGTACTTGAAACATGACTTTGCCCACAGTTGGATGTCCAAGAAAGGAAGACACAGAAACCAGCGGACAGTTACTTAAACAGCAAAAAAAAAGATGTATGTCCAAAATTCCATTTCCATCTGAAGTTTTGTCACCTTCCTAAGAACTGCAGAGATGCTATGGCCTTCATGTTCAGAATTATAACTCCTATAATCTGGCTGGTAAATGTGTGCTTTCGAAAACTAGTAGCACCTTCTGCTCCTTTCAGAAGAGCAGAATAGATGGAAAACAGGAGTACTACAAACTAAATGAAGTACTGAAAATCAAATATACTAAGGAAATCTAAGCAGTCAAAAAAACGATTTTGATGCATTTTGATCAGAATTCGGACATGTAGTGCACTATACAGGTATTGATATCCTCCTTATTTTCCATGGAGGAAATTATTATGAAAAAAATGAGTGGAAATAGGTTTGGAAGAACATTTGTTTATATGAGGTAAATCATATTATAAGTGTATTTACGCATATATAAAATATGCTAAAACATACACTATGCTGAAAGTGAAATATCAGTTCAATGAAATAGTGAAAAAACTGGAGAGTAGATCAATTTTCAGGTAATAAACCCTATTTTGCCAAATAATACGCCTGGTTTGAGTATTTTACTACCTAGCCCATAAATACAAGTTGAAACCAGCAAACAAACCCACATGTTCAGCTTTGCTCTTTCTGTATTTTGCTGAAAAAGTCCTATTTCACCTCTACCCAATGAAATTGTTACCTGTTTCCCTACAGAAAAAAATGTTACCACTATTGCCTTTTGCCTAAAATACCTTTTATTTTAAAATTTTATGCCATACCTTACTATTCATGCTTTGGGAAAGTACTGGGCTGGTATGTGAAATATATTTTTTAAATGGCTTAAAAGTTTTTGATTTTAAGGATTTATTTTCAGACCAACTAAATCATGTGCCTACTGTTCACCGATTTACAAAATTTAAAGGTAGGGTACTTAAAGATTTTCATTAAGAAAATGCCCATTTTGTGGAACGATTTATTGAAACTGGCAATATATTACACCATTAACCACCATCAACATTTCAAATTTAAGGAGATTCAACAGCAATCTCCAATACAACCTACTTTCACAACACCTACGGCAAAAGATTGGAGTGGGAAAGAAGAGAAAGAAATAATATGGCATTTACAATTAGTAATACAAGTGACACCTTTCACTCATCCTAAGCCTTCTACTTCTCCGCCACGACCTTACCAAGACAGACATTGTAAGCTAACCCGTTCCTTTGTTCCCTTCTTAACATACCCCAAACCACAGCAGTTCACCAGCACCGGTTCTCATTACCATTATTGTCACAGCGAAAAGCAGCACATACTCTCCCTTTTTGAAGGTGAATTATCAGAGAGGTAGGTATTAATGTTTTATTATATTTAAAGCAATTTATATTACTGATTTATAGTTCAATATAGCAAAAGTGTCTGTTTTTTACAGGATCTTTTCAAACGGCACTTGAAAAGAGCACCTAATACACGAAATAAAGTTGAATTCTTGCGCCCCTTAGTGGTAAGAGACGCTATCCCTCAAGTCTTATGTTCCAACTGTACACTTTTCATTAGGATTTCATGTAAAAGCCTAAAAATATGTAACGATGCAACTTCCCCCACATTTTAAAATATAGAGTACCAAATCTTAAGAGTTCGATGGAGCTTTAATTTTTTTTTTCCCCATCAAGACATAACTACTCACAAATTACTCATTTCTCATTTAATTTTAGTTCTCTTTTTAAAGCATTTGATAAAGCATATGAATATATAAAATGTAACTACCTGTTAATATAATCTGTAGCACTGAATGCAACATAGGACTGAAACTACCTTTAGGAGTTTTAATCTTTATGGCTTAAAAACTCCACCATTAATTGCTCACTTTTAATGATAAAAAAACCACAAAACAAAGGTGTACTTCTAACTTCTTAGAATATAACAATAGAGCTGTTGACAGAACTATTCTGATCAACAGTATCACTCCATGCAATTTTCTAGCGTGTGCACACACAGCTTCTGAAAACCATACATGTGTACGAAGATCTACCCACAGGAAGAGCAAGACATTCACATCACTTTCTTGCTTATTCAGCTACTTGAAAAAGTCCGTGTGCCTGAGCCATGGAATGTGGACCACTGTGCAAAGTCTCAATAACACACTGGTAAGTACTGAGAGAAGAAGAACAGCAGCCAGAATCACCTATTGATTTAGAAACAGGACTGCCAGACATGACAACTGAGTCCCACTGAAGCTTTCAAAATCAATTTAGCCTAAAACAGACATCACACATGGACCTTTAATCAAAAAGTTAACATTTTGTAAAACAGCGTTGAAGAAACTGTTCAGAAAATTACTTCCTGAGGAAAAGTATCAAGAGACTTCAATTAAAGGTATCAAAGACTAGTGAGGTAACAGAACTACGGGAGCTAAAACACATGTCCATGAAATTCTACGTTATCAAACACATTATGCTGGTGTTCCTTACAAATCTGACCTTGTGAAAATAAACTATATGTTCATTTATTTTTAATATGTGCAGATCAGTGTGCACTCTAGAGCTATGTGGCATAAAACCGCAAGTTAGAAGTTAGGGCAGTTTATTGTCCATTATTGTCTGATAAACATACTGGTATTGTCACAAACTAACAAAACTGTCAAAATGCAGCAAGAAAAGCATCAATAAGAAACAGAATATAAAATGAAAGACAGCATTACCTTTTCCTGAAATTACTTCTTTCTCGTGTCGCCATCTAAATCCAAACTGTTAAGAGCCAAAAGTAAGTTGTCAATAGTCGACATATTCAGCAATGTCAAGATTAACTGCAGTTGACTGATGTCCTGCATGTGGTTCATGCACGCAATTCTGGTTACTAAAATCATATTTATTTATTAATTAAAAATATGTCCCTGCTTGCCAGAATTCCAGATTACATGTGCAATTCAAATTCCAGTAGATGACTTTCAGTACCCAACAGCAACTTTCTAAAAGGCTTCACAGTAGGCAGACAAATAGGAAATCAGGGTAGACTGACTTTACCACATACTTCCCTGCAATTCTGTCCATGCTAAAAACTGAGAAGACCACTGAAAAACTGAAAACTCATGTTAGCATATATCAATGGATCATCTTGCGCACTCTAAAGACAAAAAAAACCAACCAACAACTAAGTTGTATTTCTCTCTACATCGCCTGTAAAGTTCCTATGTAGATAACCCAACTACCATTTTTGTTTTCCAGTAGAATCTGCTTCATCCTCTCATATTGGCAAGTAGCCTAGTGAAAAGATTGAAGGTGAAAGGGAGCAAAAAGAACCAGGGAAAAACAATTTTATTTCATTAACAAGTAGAAAGAGAGGATAAAACTCAGAGGCATACAAGTTCTCCAAGAAGGGCTACCTTTTTATCGTCATTTAAAAATCCATGAACACAGGATGACGAGATAAAATTGCTGCTCTGCAGGCAAAGCACAGAAGACTCCGAATTTCATATGAAAAGATGGGCAGGGAAGAGGGGGAAGAAGGGTTACTAAAATCAAAGAGGTACAAAAATGGCTGCAAAGGCCACCTCTGGCACCTGAGCTCCAAAGCATCCTTTGCAATATGAACCTTCTCTTGGTGCACTCACAGACTGAACTCACGCAGATGTGCATTTTGTAGATGCAGTGGCATAAATTCTGTAATACAGTGGATTGATTTTCAACCCCTTAAATCTAATTTTAAACACTGAATGGAATTACAGGTGTCTATTGCTGTGTGTGGTCTTTAATGCTGATTTTTAAAAATAAATCATAATAATTCTTCATCTGAAGGGCAACAACATGGAGTTCTCATGCACGAAGTGGTATGTGGTTCAGAGAACATCACAAAAACCAGGGAAACAACAGAGGCTTTTAAGAATGTGTATACTCTGATATAAATGCTTTGTACCTTAATAACAAAGCTGAAAAAACTAAGCAGAAAGACATCAGCAGCCAAATGTTTTGTAGGTACCAATTTTCAAGTCAATAGACTACATATAAGATGTCCAAGAAAACTAAAAATCTGCAAACCAACAAAATATTTGCGTTTTTAAATCAGTCCACTAATTTTCAAATTGGTTTTATAATAAACAAAGTGTTCACACCTACTGGTTTCACTGGTTAAAAAAACCCAACAAACTGCAGAAGAAGATCAGGTTCTGTGTATGACAACAGCTGGCTAAGGCTGGATCAGGTTATGCTTGGCCTACTCTACAAACCCACAGTGTGGTCTGAAGTACTATTACACCACTCACACGTCAGTCAAATAAAAATTCATTGTAAAAACCAAGAACTGTGCTGAACAGTTCAGTGAAAGCAGAATGTAAATTACATCTGTAAATGTAGAACTTATTATGGAAACCAGGTGATCTAAAGAGTGATGACAATTGATTTTTCTCTTTTAATGGCAATCTGCTATTTTAAAGATTCGAGATCTGAAAAGCTCGTGATGCAACTGAAAAATACTGCAAGTTTATAACTAAACACCAACAGTATTTTGTCACCAATTTTGCACATGTGCTGCCCTCAATAAAGAGTAAAAAACAATTCCACCTCATTTGCATGTTTGCTTTCTCATAGTCTGTCTGCTACTTCACCAATCACCAAGTTATCCATGCTCAACTTTTGCTACTGAAGTAGATTCGCATTTATACAAGTTTTCCCTCACAGTTCCAAACTTGACTCAATAAGATATAAATCAGAGTATATATCCTTGGAGATTATTTCTGTAATGATATAAAGAAAAATTAGCAAAATAAAGAAGGGAGCCAGAACCACCTGCAGCACATCTAGAACAAGAATTGTTCTCACCCACGTCCTTTTTTGGCCTATCATTCTTCCATGGGTGACGGAGCACTGGAACAGGCAGCCCAGAGAGGTTGTGGAGTCTCCTTCTCTAGAGACTTTCAAAAACCATCTGGATCTGCTCCTGTGTGGCCTGCCCTAGGTGATCCTGCTCTGGCAGGGCAGTTGGACTCGATCTCCAGAGGTCCCTTTAAACCCCTAACATTCTATGATTCTACCAACTAGTGGCAAATGACCAAGTGACCAAAGCTAAGAAGAAACAGTAAAATAAAAAGTACATACAACCAAATTCCTCTAACTAAGCTAAAATATCAGGAACAGAATAAACTATATAAACAAATTAAAAATTAGCTTAGGTTCTTGAACAGTCAGCCTGCAATACTAAGGAATGCAAAAGCATTGTCAGGAGACAGCATTTATTTGTGCCTCATCTTCTTTGTTAAAGGAGTTCAACAAGATCCTAAAGGAGCAATTACTACAAGGCAGATCAGGACCAACCAGAACAACTCCAAAACAGATGCTTTAGAAGAGTATAAAATGGCTAACTTAATAAGAAATGATAAGGTTTTAAAAGGTAAAAGACCTTTTAATATTCATAAACAACAAAAATCCCAAATTAGATATGGATTGCTTGTGCAATATACATTGGCTGCAGCAATAACTAACATGTCCACAGTCACTTCTTTCAGAAAAAAAGAAATGTGTGAATTTACACAACACTATGGAAAAATACCATAGATATGTTAAATATTTTTATTTTCACGGAGAGCCTCCATACTGAAAAACAGTGACAAAAGCAAACGTATTAGCATTACCAAGTGGAAGACAAGTTGGCCTAAAAATCTGAAAATGATCTGAAAATAAAAACAAAATAATAGAATATATTCTGTTTAATGACCAGGTGTCAGACAGATTTCATTTCTTAGCAAACAGGAGACATTTCCAATCTGTTAAGATACAAAACAAAGCATGGACAGCAAATCAGAACTTTTCCAGGACATTAAGACAACAAAGAGAAGAGAACATTTCTAGTCCAATGCGTATCAAAGCAAAACTTACATGCAGAGCACTCTCCCTCACTGCATTGCAAAACTGACAATAGCACTACACTATCTGACAATACAGACGGTCATTTATCAGCCTCAAAGCTTGCAGACAACATGCACTGAAGGTTCAAAGACAACCCTGACCTAAAAAATTCTGATCTAGGGAAAATGTGAGGAGTAACAGACCCATCACAAGCAAGAGCTGTCAGAGCACACTCTTCCAGTGTCTGTAAGTAGCCTCACACCGGAGGGTGACCTTGACGTTTCTCATTAAAAGAGAAGGAAAACATTGTACATCCTAATCACACAAAGAGAAGTGGAATTGTGGGTCACAGGGTTCCATTTTCCTGCAGTGTCAGCAACTGAGGTGACTGCAGGTGTGCAAGTGAGTGTGTGAACACTGGTGAAGACCAAGCCAGCCTAGTCATCAATTACATGACGTGTCCTGGGAGCATGGATCTCCACTGGCCAGCTCTGGGTGTGGCAGTGCCTGTGTATCTTTAAGGATGAAGGAACAGAGGGGTCTACTATAGGACCAGGGGAGCCCAAGCCACCTCTGTGTGTGTGCCTGTGTGTCTCTGTCTGTGTCTGTCCATGTGTTTATACATGGGTATATGGGAGTGAAACGGCTTGAGCCAGCAACTGGAGTGCAGTTGTGTCCTCAGCAGGGGTTCATCTGTCCTGGGGTTCTTACTGTTTTCCTTTGAGCTCTGGTCTTTGATGAGGTGCTCTGCTTATTTTTCAGACCTCAGGAGAGCCCCTCCCATGAAACTGATCCTTATCACTATCCAGCACTTAGGAAAACTGTTTGGTTTTTTTCAGAAGAGAAGTTTTAAATGAGATCCGAGCTCCCATCTCTACGCAGAGATCTGTAGAACAATTAGCTGGCTAAGATTTTGTCTAGCAGCAAAACAATTACAGTTGTGATGAGCATGTATGTGCAAGTCTCAATCTATGCAATAGCTACATTAAAAGCATTGCAGAAAACCGATCTCCAACTTTACTTTGACACCACCTAGCAGGGTATAGAATCATGGAATCACAGATCAGCCCAGGTTGGAAGGGACCTTGAAAGATCAATCTGCTCCAACCTTTGGTGGAAAAGGGAGCCTAGATGAGATCATCTCACACCCTGTGCAATCACATCGTGAAAACTTCCAGCGATGGGGACTCTACCATGTCACTGGGAGAGGTCATTCCAGTGAAAGAGTGTTCTCACCGTAAAAAGATTCTTTCTTGTATCAAGATGAAGCATCGCCATATAAAGCATCAACAACTACCACATAAAAGGTTGGCCAGCTGAGAAGCTGGTTACCCAACCCTCATAGCATCAGCACTGCAAAACAAAAAGCATGAGGAGCTAAAGACATCCGACTTCCAGTTTCTGGAAATGCAGAAAAAGAATCAAAGCAGGGAAAATCCGAAAGCACAGAGTGCATTCCATTGATAGGAATGGGATTAGCAGCTTGATCTGACTTCCAAGAAAAAAGTCTGTTTTGACATCCTTCTGTACCAAACATGGGCATGGATAAATATTTGAGAAAAAAATATCTTTTACTCTATTTTTCTAAGAAAGGACTCTCACATGGTCAGAACATTTTTGAGAATAGGAAGCATAACATAAAAGAAAAAAAATCACATGATACAGCAGAGTTATGCTGACATGGCAATTCCAAAAATACAGGTAATGACTTAAAAGCATAAATATAAATTCAGAGCTAAAAGTTAGGACAGCCCCATTTGGAGTCTGACAGGGAAACACTGTACACACAACACACACAGAAAAAAAAAAAAAAAAAAAAGGAAAGTGGGGCAGAACATTTTCTCACAAAAGATGGCAAACATATGGAAACTTGGCACAGTAGCGAAAGAAACAAAATCTGCAAGCATACTTAAAGGAAAATCAGTTGGGGGGTTGGGGAACTGAGATTGAGGGATATGAAACTGCTATAGGAAAATAAAATAAAATGGACTCAAAAAAAAAGAAAGGAGGGAAGACATCATCAGCATTTTTTTTTTAATTTAATTTTTGCATTTTTCTGTTCCCATTTTCCTTAGGAGGCTGTCATCTTTTTTGCCTAATATTAGAGTTTAAGCCCAATCCTTGCAAATATTTACCAGTGAATGTAATTTTCAATATTTTAGTCTTGAAGAACTTTATATAGACACTGTTTGCAGGGCCGGGTTGTTACTAAGTGCTACCAACACTAAGACACATCTGAGTCCAGCAACACTCTTTAAAAAAAATCACAATAGAAAAGTCACATTTTTTTTTTGACTAAGAGGTTAGTCAGTCAAAAACTTGAAAAGGACAAAGGCTGTTCTGCTTAAGAATAAAATCTGGCGCTTGAATTGGGTTGTTTGTCTTAAGAAATTCTGTTTATTTGTATGGATCATACTAATCCTGTTTTCATAAACAGAAAAGAACAACTAGCAAAAGAAGTTGCTTTAGAACAGACATTTCCAAAATTGTCTCTGCCAGCATTCAAGTACAAAATTATCTCTTTTTAGACTAGGGTTTTTTTCAAAAGAAAGACAACAAAAAAACACAGCAGTAACATTCCCAGGGTTTTTTTAGGCTTCATCTAGTGCTTTTCACCAAGCAAACCACCCTAGCCTTCTCTCCTTAACCTCTGCATTTTCTGCCTTTCTGTGACACACAATGTAGCTCTTTACAAAAACACCATCTGACAGAAATGCTCCTATTCCCACAGCAGAACATTTTTGGCGCAGTGACAATGCTTGGATTCAAACTGTTGCTGTTTATTAAATAACTTGACAAGTTCTCACAACTCTCCTTCTATGCAAGGGGTACTAACATTCTCATTCCACAGCAAACTCACAATCATACGGCAATTTTTCACAAAGGACATACTTAAAAAACAAGATGATTTACAATACTGAAACATACCTTATTCTCTTTGTATCTACTTAGATCTGCTATACAGTATTCTTTGAACAATTTATCATAATACTTCTTTGCAAGCCTCTTCTCCCTATAACAAAACGTATTATTTTTTATTAAATACAGAACATGATACAATTAATTTTACATTGTAATGACATTAGCAAGACAAAGACATGTTTCATCTGAAGAATGTAAGTTGGAGAGCTGGAAATGCAAGAGAAATGCACTCATTGAGCTAAGGGGTAATTTCCGTAAAACTGGAAAAAATATATCTAAATAAATATACACATAGACATATATAAAAATAGATCTACAGCACAAATTAAACTGTATCTTTTCAAATTAGGTTTCCTTCGGATTTCAGAAGTCATTTGGATGTCAGAGAAAGCACAAATACATTAGTTCTTTCTGTCATCAATTCAGTTCACCACTGAGCAATATTAGAATATGAAAGACCTCCTAAAGGTCTTTCATTTTTAAATGTGTTAAAGATCAAAGAATGATCACTAAGTATGCACAGTAACTCTTAATTAGTAGGGGACACCACAAATTTAGTACAAGAGATCTAAAAAGAACATGTTCCATAATAGTTCCAAGTACCAATTCATGTCTGCTTCATCCTCTTCATTCCACAGGAATCTATGGTTTTCTCTAATAACATCAAGATCCGTCTTGTCATTTGCTCTATAAAGGGACACATTTTTTTTTTAGTACAATGTAACTTTAAAATGAAAAGACAGTCAAATAATAACTTGGTAAACATCAGATTTTCACAGTTGTGATCTCCACCTCATTGCATAAAGGAAAATAGGGAATAAAAAAAGGAAACAAAGGAAAATATGGAATAAAACTATCAGAAAATGTATTCCCTGGCATATCTTTTCCCAAATGAAAAATTCACAGTGGAAAATGGCCACTGAAACTGTCTGAAAAGGTATTTTTTATTGAAGACAGTAATGTCAGAAGGCTGTTACAGATAGCTCTAAAGAAGGTTATCATTATTCTGGACAACAGAGAACAATTCTGCACATTTCGAAAGTATTTCAGATTGTTATTTTGAAGGTACTGGCAGATAGTTCTCAATGTATCCTCGATTAATGCTCACCTGTCATCTTTCTTCTTACATAACAAAACGAGAATAATTCAGCTCATGGTAAGTTCTTAAACAAAAATAATAGTGCAAAACGAAACAAGGCAATTCGGTGTTTCAGATATTTACAAGGACTCTAGTTATTTTCTGTGACCAAAAGAATTAGTAATTTGATACACAGCCACATTGCCCCCAACAAGCCATCATATATATTTAACGGCTTTACAAAACAGGAGAGCTCTGGGGGCATGAGAGGAAAGATTGCTAATGGTTCTTACCCAGAACGTCGGAAATCCTCTATTTTGCCACCATAGTATAAAATGTAGTCACTCACAAATTTTTTATGTCTTTCATACTGAATAAAGCAATTAAGGATTGTTTCAGAACTCATCTTCTTTTATTTTACCATAGTTTAAAACTGAAATAAAACAAACAACTTTTTATATACTTAACAGAAGGGTTTTTTTCTCAGAAACAATTATTTCCAGAAAGGAATTAATTAGCGATTTTTGCGTAACAATCTGTCATAAAAGCTGTTTTCCAAACACAGAATTCAAGGTAATTTCATCTTTAAAACCTCATTCAGATACCAGACCTTTATAAAACTGTCGTCTTTTATCAAAGATGCTCTGTACACATATACATAGAAACCAGGTAATTTAGATCACAGCTTCTTAGTACTGTAGTTTTGATTTTAAAAAGACTGTATTTTTGTATTATAAAAATAGTCTGGCTACTAAAATGGAACATTTTATTACATTTTATCATCACCATACAAATAAATGTTATCTGTTTTAGCGTGAGGGTGAAAATCTCAGGAAGATATGTAATGCTTTTTTTAGAACACTTCGGCCTCAGAAACACATTTTGTACCATACTTTGGGAAAAGATACGTAAACTACTTACTCAGAAAATAAGCACCTACACAAATAAAAGCATTATATAAAGCTCATTAAAAATATTTTCAATTTACCTGGATGGTGTTTCTGAAGCATCAAATTAGGAAATACATTGTCTCCTGGTACATATTCTGGTAACTACTGCATCAGCATGAACAATTTGTATGAACCTGCTATTTTGACATGCATCAGAATTTTATTAAGAAAACATTTTATTTTCCAAAGGCCCTCAAAAAGTTAATTTCATCTCAGTATGTGTCTTTTTTTTTTCTTTCCACTAGATAGAGATAGAGAGCAGGCCCAGAAAGTTTAACTACCACAATTAAACATATTTAATACAACATACTATTTTGTGCTGCCATTTGAATTACTAGGCATTAAAGTTGCATAACAGTAAAGGTTTCAAATAGGAACCACTGAAATATAGTAGCAGAGACACTTAAAAGTCTCTACACAGTGAGTTTTGTAGTCACTCCAGAATACACAGGCTTTTCTGTGGCTAATGACAGTCTACAATGTCAGTGGGATTGATTAAGATATGTCCTTTTTACAGGCATATAACAGGTTATGCAGTGCCTGGCCAAAGTCTAAGCAGGTTAGGAGAAGGTACTTTCCGTTTACTGGAGCTTCCAGATTTAAAGTTTTCACTTTCCTAGTCATTAACTGCTATTGCTGAAGAATATCCAGGAAAAGCAAACTGGGAACTGATGGTACTACAGATACACTCAGTTAAAACATGTAATGACTACACCAGGTGAAAAACAAATAAAATGAGAAAGGTTGTAATCTGAATAAGGTAGCAGCTGTAAAAACAGTTATAAATTATGCATGAAGTATGATTAAGAGATTAAAAAAAATAAAATAAAACTGCATAGGATATTAAATAGGCTTACATTAGAATACTTGTAGAATATATTACTGGAGATAAGCCTGTTTCGAGTAGACCTTTGAATTAACTAATGCTTTATTAAATTTCCAGTAGAAATGTATCTCATCATAGATAGTAGCAGCCTTACATAGAACTACATTCTGTATATACCCAACTGAAAAAGCAAAGTGTCTTTGGGCCAGCCTAAATAAAATCCACTGTAGAATAATGTTGTCCCAAACAGGACAAATGAACACACAGGAAGAATGTGGAAATGCCTCAACTGTGTAGAGGCATTCTTAGAGATGTCTCATCAACAAAAAGAAGCTAATCTGAAGAACTAATCAGTATCTGGTGCTGCACTGTCAACTGCTGTGATAACCGAGAAGTCCCAGTATTTCATCATAATGGATAATTTGTCCTATCTTCAAACCTGAAGAAAAATGAAATAGAAGGATACAGCATCCATTGCTATCAAGTGAAATCTTCTTTTTCTTGCTTCTTCCCTGTTAATAACAAATACGTTTGAGTGAAAACTATCTTTACATTAAGGTAAAAATGCCTCACAAAACCAACAGATAAAAAGATACCTATCCCATTCTTCAGCTGCGAATTGTCTGTGAACCACATTGCCTTGTTTTGCTTTTTGGAATGGCTTTACCAGAAGGCCATCTTCCTTTGTACTAAAGGTAGGGAGGAAAAGGAAGAAAAATTAGTCAGAAACTTTTCATAAGCAATAAATTTTCCATATGCCAAAATCTGCACCAAGTTGTGTACCAAAAACATTTATAGTGCTAGTTTCTACAAGAATAAAACCAAACTTTAGAAGCAACATCAGCTTACAATTTACTTCGTTTGCAGAACACCATTGGAAAGGCACTGGAGTACAGTCAGCATTTTAAAAAATGCATAAACCAGCAATTTGTAATATATATTTTTATCAATATTATCACTATAGAACCACAATGGAAAGATCCCCTGAAGATCCCTCAGTTTCACTCTACATGTGAAGTGCTCTATAAATCTCAGCTACACAGCCAAGTAGGACCAGGAAAAGCCAGTATGCTCACTGCGAGTGACTGCTAGTAACCCTATCCCATCCCTTCATGCTAATGTCTCAACACCTCATTAAACAGCTCTGCCTTTCATAGTGTAATCACAAGAGTTGCTAATTTGAAACTTAAGTACCGTGTGGTGAACCATACTTGTCAGTGGGTAGCTAAAAATACTTTCAGAATGCAGTAAAGTAATAAAAAATTTAATATAAAGAGATACACTTTAGCTAGTAAAAGGTATATTTAGTTTGTTTCATTCCTCCACAGAGGTGAAGAAAAGATTTTTCCATAATTATCAGCTGGCAGAAAGAACGGAAGTCAGAAACCTGCAGAAAGCAAACCAGGGAATATATATTTCAAGCTATGAAATATAGGACTCTAGAAACTAAGGGTAACATTTGCTCAAAAAGATGTGTAGGCACAAAACTCCCATAAGGAGACTCCATAAAACAGCAATGTGGAGAAAACTTGTGACTACTATTTTCCTTAAAGTGAAAATAAATATCATCACAGAGCAAGAAAAAGATATATATATACAGTGAACCCACATAAGAGCCCTACAGGGAATCAGCAGTAGTGTGCCAGAACAAGGGTAATGATGATTTTTTTTTTTTTAAAGGCTCCTGGTGATTAGTTAATATTCCACCTAGAAAGTGAAATGGTATAATGCGTAACGGCCTTTTAAAGAAAATGAAAATCAAACAAAACCAGTCACTGCTTTAATGGAGAACAGCTATATTTATAAAATAAACGGACCAGCACAATGCCTGCTATTATTCCAACGATTAAAACATGATTTTTTTCCCCAGAAAGCAGTCGGACATTACAAAACCCATTCTTCCAATTTTACTACAAAGGAAAACATGCAAGAGTCCTAAGAAAATTTCCAACAAGCCTTTTTAAATAAAGTCCAATAACAAAGCAAGAGAGAGACAGGAAAAGGTAAGAAAAATATATGCATAATGTAGCCAAAATGTTCAGTACAGTCCAGAAAGTGTTGAAGGACTATGGTATCAATTCAAAATAAACAAATAAAGACATAAAAATCTTAATAATATAATGAGATCAGACTACAAAATTCCAGGTCGCTAATTGTGCAAACCACTGAAAGAATTGGCAAAGGTGATCTCAAATAAGAAATGTGTAGTGACATTTCAAGGATCGAGTATAACACAATTCAACAATTCCCAGGTCGCTTCATAAATTAAATAATACACAAGTAGCATCAGTTGCTCACATCCTCCAAGCAAGCGTCTTATAGCTACAAAGCCTGCGGCCACTTGGCCTTTTCTGCCTTGCTCCCTTAGCTGTTCCACACGTCCTGATGGATCATGGTGAACAGCGCGGCCAAACCCCAGCAGTCGATACTAATGCTTGGAAAAATGAAACACTCTGCTCCGAGAACTGAGGGGCATATAGACACCAGATGGACATGGCAGGAATGGATCTTAATCAGTTGCCCCTGGGAGATGACAAGCTTTGGCAAGCTTGACATGAGAAGATGCAGGGACCAGAGAAAATGATTTTTCAAAAACCGTTTCAACACCAGACTTTACATACCACAGTATAACCTTCTATACACAGTAACAGGCCATTTGCACAAAACACAAAGAGTTAATTCTGCAGTATGTTACCTTTTAGTCTTTTGCGCAGACTGCTCTCCATTCTCCTCATCACTAAAATCAGAATCATAGCCTCCATGGCCACGTGCCTGAAAATAACAGACAACACAGTCAATATACCTGCTAATGTAATATGGGCACAGCATAACTAGAAATCGGTACTGTCCCTCATGCAGAAAGACAGAAAAACAGAAGAGCAAGCGAGCAAGTGCAAATTCTCACCTAAGTCTAAACCTAACCAAATTCAACAGACAATGCAGAGTATATTCCAAGTAACATAGAGCAAAGAAAGACACTGTCAAAAGATCACTTTATAAATAATTTAGATGCAGATGTTCCCCTATTTAATCTTCACATAGATGCAGAAAGCCGAAAGTATGATAAACATATTTGGTCTTTACTTTCAAACAATTTCCCTTTTATAAGAAAAAGGTGAGTATTTTCCCCAGGAGCTGTTCTTTTAGAGAGCTGGAACTGGTGTGCCCACATTATAAACAAAGAAAGATGAGAACAAAAGTTTCTTGGGCTGTGGTAAAGCATTTCAGATCATTAGGTCTTACATTGGTAGCTGAAAAGCTCATTGAAATGCTAACTAAAATACAAAATAACAAAAACCTGCAAAAAGCCTGCAAAAAACATCTAATCAGCATAACATTCTCACCATAACATGAAATCTTATTTTACCACACTTTGGGACTACAATGTCAAATGAATGCATATAAGAAAACTTAAATATCCCATATCTTAATGTCATTAAATAATCAAGCACTGACTGATGCCCAGATCTACCACCCTCAGTTTTCAAGGCACAGTTATAGGTCCAATTCCTCTAGCAGAAGTAATGCCTTAAGTAGATCTCATCTCCTCTCCCTCACTCCTACTCTATTATCTTCCTTTCAGTTGCTCAGTTACAGTTGTGAAACTAGAGATGAACAAGGTCAAACAATTCACCCAAGTTACAAAGGATCCTATCAAAGAAAAAAAGATTATTTTAACCCAGGTAAGTTTCCTGACAGTCCATTCAGAGCCCCCCAACACCAGCCAGCTGGAGGGGTAGCAAAGGAAAAGAACAGCCAGAGCTGGGAACTGTGTAAATCAGCACCGACACCAAAAAAACATTTACATAACCGGAACATTTACAAAACTGAGCTGAAAACAAGAGGGATAGTTACTACGCATCTGCATGAAGAAAGGTTCAACACATGCTTCCTAAGTATCTGGGTAATTTAGACTGTGGATGAGAAAAGAAATCAGGTTAGAAAACCAGTGTATTTGGTTCAGTGTCGCTGATGTCTAAATTACCTAAAATCATATTCCTCCTCAGACAAAAATCTGAGAAAAACATAATCTGAAAGGGCATCTCTTCAGGGTGATTTTGATGTGGTGTCTTCTCTTGATGGAAATGCCTCCCAGAAATGCCGTGCTGGAGAGCCAACTGTATCCTCTACAGATGTCAACAACTGGTGTGTATCATGCAGAGCAGGTAAAGCCCTATCTTCTCATATCAACGGTGAAGGATTTTTTGTAAAAATTCTTTTTATTCATAATATTAAATCATGCCTTTTTTTCCCTTGCTTTAATACTGTGATGTTCTTTCCACTCTTGAACTCTTCGGAAGACGTAGCTCTCATATACGTATGTATTTGAACAAAAATCAGACCTTTCTGGTTTGACTTTATATTTTCTGACACAAAAATTATCAGTTACCAAAACCAAGTGCATCAGATATCTGCAGTGTCTGCTGTACGAGGGCCTCATGCACTGGCAAAAGAGCAGCAATGGGGTTAAGTCCTTCCAGCATGACAATCCCAGTGCTCCCATGACAATTTCCTAGCTGAGGTGGTTCTAATAGCAAGTCTGTCACTACTTTCATTAATGAAACTTATGTGGTCTTTAAAACAGGTTGAATATATTATGAGTGTGCAGCAAATATATTTATATTTGGCCCTTAAATTTTAAAAATTTATTGTGGGGAATCCAGGAATGCTTTAAGTCACAAAAGCAATGCCTCCCAGATGAACACAGAGAGCTTCCTTCACACCCAAAAAGGTGGAAGCCAACTCAATGTGCATTAAAGCCAACATGACACAGATGAAGTATAAAAACTGGCAAGAAGAGAAAAGCTTAAATAAAAGATCTTCCAAAAAAATAACTTAAATCAAAGGAGATATTCCCAAAGTGGTTGTCCTTGGATGATGAGCCCCAGGAAAGAAGTAGGCATACTTGGGAATCAACTCTCAATTGATTCCAGGAATGACTCAAACAAAAAAAAACAACAAAAAAACCCCACGCAAGAATAGCTGCTCCAACAGAGTCATACTGCAGGGCTCTCAGAAGTTGATGACTGCCTTTTGGAAAGCTGTGACTGTGAATACAAGGGCAGGCAAGGCTAAGGACTAGGTCCTGAGGAGGCTGCTCTTCCAACAGAAAAACTCTTCACAGCTTCAGCCATTCCTCTGAATCACCACAATCACTCAAAGATAAATTCACAGTGAAAAAGAGTACAACCCAAAGCTGATGACCTGATGCTCTAGGTCGCTCTGTCTTCAAAGGCAAGCGCAGGACGGGCAGGTACTGTACTGAAGTGAGGTTTCACATCAGCGGCTCCAGCAGCGCTGGATTGCACTCTTGGCGGGCCAGGAGTAAACAATTACTGACCTGATGCCTTAGGATGATATCAAGATGACCTGACTTTTAGGGAAAACATAAAAATGAACTCCATCAAGGCATCTCATCCATTTATGAATCTTTCTGTTTTCGAAGGACAGTGTAAACAGACAACTGCTTAATGTGAAATTGCAAGACTGATTTCTTGCCTTCTCCACATAAAAAAGCCAATCAACAATCCCAGATCAGGAAAATGTATTTAATATTTAACTGCAGTAACAGAGGGGCAGATACCAAAGTTTTGTGCCCAAGCTATCAGATTTTAAGAGGCATACATAGATACGGCTATGCAAAATTGTCAAGAAATATTTAAATAACCTCTTTGACTATTTAATAAACCCTTTCATATAATCTCTGCTTTGATGGAATTTGTCAGAAACTCAGAATGCTTTTAGTAAATTAGTACCATAAATACCAAACTTTTAATCAAAACATGAACCTGAAAACTCCATAACTTAAATGTTACAGTGTGTTTTGTCTGTTGCACCAACTTTGAACCTTCTTTTCTCCAAACAACAAAACAAACCGAAACCAGAGCACCACTACGCTTTGGGAGATCTTTAAAATCACTTGACATTTAAGTAATTCCAACATCTTGGATTAATTACTAGGAAAGCAACTGGAGACAGAACCAAGCCCCACTAACTTAGAGCTCCTAAACCCCAGCAATTTAAACACAGTAAATGTATGAACACTGTATACAATTGATGGTAGACAGAGATGTCAACCGTTGAAACATAGGACACTGTGGACTCCTCAGCACTGCATTTACAGGAGGTATTTGCATTCAGAAAAGGAACCTCCTTTAACCCTTTTCACTGGGGTAAACACACACTAGTGACATCATAGTTCATGTTGACTCCTGATCACAACATGCAGCTGAACAGGAAATGTTTTTTAAAAAAACAAAGCCCAAAACAATCCTACCCACAAAATCCCTACTGGTGGCGTGGCTCTCGACCTCAGCCTTAATCTTGCTAGTCCCCTCACAAGCATTATGCTCATCTTTCCCTTTATCTGCCTGGCACAGAGGTCTGCTTACAGCCCAAAACAGGCCTGAGGGCTCATTTTGGTACAAACAGATTACTCCAGGAGGGTCTGAAGGGAGCACGGGACCTAGAATGGGGTTTGAGGCAGTGGCCTGGCTAGATAAAGGTTGCCATGCAGAGGGTCAGCATGCTTCCACTGCAAAATGCTCTTCCCACCTTGATGTTGTCTTCAGGGCTTTGCAACTCACACTTGGGGGGAAAAAAGCCTAAGTACAATCAGCTTCAAACATACTCTTCCTTGTAAAACCAATTACGAGGAGTATTTGCATATATTGTACAGTGAGCACCGCTGTCAAAAGAGAAGAGACGCCCACAAATACTGCCCTTTTACCGAAGCTCTACAGCTATGAAAGGAGAAGCGCGAGTGAAGGGTAGGTAACAGCAGACCACGACAGCGTGGATTAGAGCTTTGTGGGGCTCCACACCGAAAACCGGTCTGTGTGGATCCGACACGACTTTCGAAGTCGTTCTCACGGCCCGAAAAGCCTCCCAGCCCTGGCCCGGCCCGTTGCGCCGCCCGCCAGAGCCCTCCCACCGCCACCGGAGCGGCCCTCGGCCGNGGCAGGAGGGGGAGGGCGAGGGCGAGGGCGAGGGCGAGCCGCCCCGGCACGGGAGGGGAGGGCAAAGGCGCTCATCATGTTTAGGGGCGAGGGGAGTCTCCCTGCCCGGGAACCCGGTGCGCAGCCCCGGCTGCGGCGGTCTCCACCTCTGGGAAGGTAGGACTCGGCCGTAGGGGCTCCCAGAGAGGCCTTAGCGAGCCTCTCCCGTCACGCTTCGCGTCCGCACTAGCCCCGGCGCCTTCGGGCAGGGAAGTCCCCGTTGGAGAAGCCGAGCAGGGGTAGGGGCGTAACGGCTCAGAGCCGGCTGCGGGCACCGGGGGCGGCGGGGCTCGGCAGGAAAGGTCCCGCTGGGAGGGGTCGGGGAGGCGCAGGTCGCTCTAGAGGAGGCCCCTCAAGGAGGATGGGCCCTGGGAGGGTGCTCCTCGGCGGGCAGGAGCTGCCAGACGTCCCCGGGGCCGGGCTTCATGCAGTAGGTGTGTGCGCTGCTCTCGCCGCGGCACAGCCCTCCTTCACAGCCGTGTTAACGCCCTGGCAGCCTCGGCAAGGTAATACGTAACATTGATTTCCACAGGTTTTAGCGGTTTCTCTTCTTTTCAATGGCCTCTCGCAGTTAGAAGGAGGAAAGGCTATAATATGTGACCCAATTTCTCTGTGAGGACCAACGGTATTTGGGGTAATAGTTTGGGAGCCTGTGGATTTCATCGGAGAAAGCAGTCTTATAAACGGAACCTGTTTTCTCCTAGGCTAGCTGGGAAATACCAATCTTGAGCATTAAGTCATCAGATACAGCAAGTCCCTGTCAAGGAGTTGATATTGTTTCCCATCAAACATTAGGGTGCACAATACCTGAACCAGCATTTTGACTGCTGACGTCTGAAATGCATTAATCTATCTCAGATATTTTCTCTTGGATGGTACCAGAGTTTCCAGCCCTGTTATTGATTCCTGGAGTCTTAAACCGCAGATACACTTAATACAGGGCAGTTTTCAAAACTGAAATACTACTACTGTTACTGTAATCTATAAGTTGTAGAATATAAATTGTAGCTAGTTGATATTGTGCAGTAAGGCCATCACGTGCTATAGCTGACAGTGTACCTCCTTACCTTGGCTACTGATTCTTAGTTTTAAAAGCAAAAGTATTTTTTCTCCTGACCTAGTATTTGTGTTACTTGTTATATCATTGTCGCTGTGAAAGGATGTAAAGGTGATGCTAAAGAGTCCCATGGAAAGGAACTGAGTGGCAGTATGCTTATTTGAGTGTAATGCAGTATTCTGCTGAAGTCCTACTGAATGTGGCCTCTTTCCTCTAAAGGGCAGAGACTCTGTTGCAAAAATGGAGTTATCCTAATTAATAATTTAAATATCTCAAAATAAATAATGTATAGCCATGAAGCTGTAATAGCAGGCATCTTTTTGTTGTTCTCTTACGGAAATGACAGACTGCTTTAGTGTGAAAGAATCCTGACATGATTCTGGAAACTGGGCCAACGTCATTGATTATGCACTTTGAAGAAAAGTGGGAAAGGTATAGGGAAGATTTACAATTTTTGAATCTCTTGGCATTGTGCTGTGGCCACAAATGCCTGCATGCAGAAAAAATAAAGTTTCTGGGACAGAGGAAAATTCTGCAGTGAGTCCAACTATATCCACTGTTGTAGATGCTGAAGTTATTTTATAAACAGCTTTTCTGAGAATAGCAGCTAGATACTTTCTTGCTCAGTATGCTTTTCTGATGTCTGTCCATATTGCTGTCAAACATCACCTAGCTGCTTTTTATATGTGGGCTACAGTAAGCTTCAGCTGGGGAAGTGGATCAGAAATAGCCTCCTCAATAAATCCGAAGTTGAAACTGGACCTGTCCTTAGCCCTTGGTGTACAGATTGATCCTATGGGAGTATCTCCATAGTTTAAGTCTAGCATCAATATGCCTTGACACCAGAAAGGATGTTTCTCTCATCCAAGTCCCACAGGACTGAAAGATAGAGGAAAAGAAGAGGTGAGCATAACTCTTCGCAGGGCAAGGGTTTTCCGTTAGAGGTAAATCAGTCTATGGGTTAGCTGCTGCTGAAGAGAACATTCTTCTTCTTGAACTGGCACTAGTACTCATCTGACCACTTCTGCTGAACTGCAGTATTTAATTTTCTGCCAGTCTGGCTCCTCTAACTATCCTGCTGTGGTGTCTGATGAATAGCAGTGTGAGAAAGAGTTACTTATGGAGAGATGGGGCAGGAGGGAAGGAGGAGGTGAGAAACAAGGGTGGCCCTTTCAGCAGCAGCTCTCTATCAGATCATCTTAGCAGTAAGGGGAAACTATACTCTTAAATTACAGTAGCCCTGAACTTCATGGCCCACGAAGGAGACATCACTGTAGCTGTTACTTTACTTCTGCCTTAAATCTAGATATGGGCCAAGTATGAGACGTAGTGTATCCAGGAAGCTTAAGTCAGACATGATTTGAAAACTTTCAGGTAACAAATGTTTTCTCTCCAGAGTTTTAAAATCGACATATTCTTTACTCAACTTTAATCACTTAATTTTCTGATAACTGAATGTAACAAATCCATGGGAAGTTTTGGGAGAAGAAATTTCCATTTCTTCTCCCAAATTCTTCTGGAATTCTTTCCAGGGATGTTCCTAATTGTACAAGGTAATACCCATGATTCTGAAACAGTCCCAAGAGTTCATCAGCTTCTCTGTATTTACAATCATACTGTCTCTTTTCCAGTCACCTATGTAGTCTTAGATCATATTATGTAGACCTCAGTATGCAAAAAACACTAGATGAAAATTAGTTGATTGAATTTGCCACTTCTAGTCATTCAGATTCATCACATGGGTGGTAAAACTGTTGCTGATACAAAGAGATTGATAAATACGTAGTAACTCATGTAACTTGTACCTGAGAGTAAAAAGTGCATTTTGATATCTAGGGTATGTGTTCAGGACAGACTTCTTACCTCTTTATCATTTAGGAGTAGAATTATGCTTACTTAAGTAACCTGTGAATTTATTTCTTTAATTCCCCCATATTTTTAACAGGGACTACTTTTATCAATATGTATGTACCAAAAGAAGATACTAAATCATGGAGATGGAGAGTTCAAAGACTCATGCTTGACATACTTATTGAGCTGTACCTAAAAGCTTCCAGTATAGGAGTTTTCACAGCATAAATAGCTCAATCTATTAACCTTTTAGGTATATAAGGGTTTTTTTCCTAATATCTATGATAAATCTCCTTTATTGCTACTTGAGATAATTTCTTAATGCCCTACACTAGTTGGTACAGAAAGCAAGAATGGATCATCATTTGAATAACAAGTCTTTAAATACTGGAAGATGTACATGCCCAGTCTTCTCTTTTTGAAGCTAAAGAAATTAAAGTACTTCAACCTTTCCATATAGGTTGCATTTTTGAGAACTCTTACCTGTTTTATTACTCTTCTTCAAACTCAGATTTTTCTACATATTTCAAAGAAGCACTGAGCATAGCTGTTTACTCCATATCAGTGTTTAGCCAGGAAGAAATACCTCAACCTTCCTCAGGAGATAATTACCTCCAAAGAGCTTCTGGTAAAGTTACTTAAATTCAAAAGCATCTGATTTATGTGGTTGAAATTAGTTCGGTTAGCCAATTAAAAAATCGGTCCATTTTTAAATTAAGCAAATCAGGAGGTTTTGCCAGCAGGCCAGAAGAGGCAGCTACCTCTAGTATGGAGAGCAAGGGCAAGGCAGTCACTGACAACCATATCCATTATAAGCTGTTTGCAGAGGACGTGTATGGCTACATTTGAGTTTATGAGAAAGTAATATGGAACCCTCAAGAATACTAGTAAAATTGAGATTTATCCCATCTTTTCTTTCCTCTTTCTGCATTAAGCCAGAAAATATGTTGAAAATATGAGGAAATTAGACTTTCTAGCATTATTTGATATTGGCACCTCCCCATCTTCTGCATATATTGCCAAGTCATTTATTTTCTAGTCTCATGGCATCTGTCGTGTTCCTGATTTTAATCTCGCTATCTGAAGCCCCCTAAGAATTTGTAGAAAACCAAGTGCAGCTGAAGATGGACATGCACATATGCCAGTAACATCACCTTCAGTAAGTGTAGTTCTTCTTTTAGATGTACCTGTGTACAACTTTAAGGATTCACTGTGCTTCCCAACAACCCCCAGGGAAGGTACCTACTTGAGTCAGGAAGCTGACTTTGAAGCCCAAGTCTTCCTGACAGTTGGGGAAAAGAGGGGGAATGGCTCATGCTCACCAGTACCCATCACTGGGACTGGTCACTCCAGATGAGTCACTAAAGACTACCGTCATTCTGTAATTATCTAGAGGTTATGTCGAGAGCAGGCTGCTGAAATACCTATTTATTTTGACAAATTCAGTAAATGGCATGTTCCACGTGTTTTTTTGAAATGCAAAGAATGTCAAACGTGGAGCTTAGCCACTAGATGTCAATGTTGCTGTGCTGAAAGGCGAATGCAGTATTATTTGTTTGGCTGATAATTTATTCAATAAAAGGACGTCTGGATGTAAATTTTTTCCCAGTATATTGTAGATGAGCTTGTACTGTGTCCATTACTTCAAGAGCAACTATGCTGGTTTATGCTATTTTGAAGTTGCAGTCACCATTTTGGTGTGTAAGCATTGTCAGAAAATTGCCTTTGAAAAAATAGCACCTGATCATTCATCAATCAGTTTCTTCCCTTGTTCCAAAATCCCAGATCTTTGTATAAGTAACCACAATTATTATATTGCATTGCACTTGTTAATAAGATAAAATAGAGACAATAATATGATATCGAATCCTGTTATAAGATAATAGAATTTCATAAATTTCCATTATCAGTGGAAATTTTCCTCTTTATTATTCCTTTTTTAACTCCATTGGAGATCAATGACACATACATCATGTGGGGACAGAATTTCTAGAGACCTAAGGCTTCCAGTATGATAAACAATTTGGAAAACTTGGTTCTTTTGAAAATGTGGCCCCAATTCTGTATAACTAAAGGCAAAGCTGACAGGTGATGGAATTTTAGAAGGCTGTATGAAGTTGAATTTGACCCATGGACCTTTTTCCAGGCTCCTGGATTTTTAGAGTTAGCAAATCACTGCCGACCTCCATGAGTACTTATTGCCTAATGCATTGTTAGACTTTATCTGGAAGTGGTGGTTCTGTGGCCATCTACAGAGAGCTTACTTTGAGATCAAAGTTTGGGAATTAGTGTTATAAACACTAATGCAAAGCTCAAGAAGAGGACAGTGCACATCTCAAATTCCAAATTAAGCTTGTTCTTCTGATAGGGTAAAAAAAAATAAACAGAAGATTTTTATTAAAAATAGATTTGAAACTTTCAATTGATGGGAAAAATCGCCCCAAAGGCAAAATATGAGGAAATTGCACCCTTATTCTTAGCTTATCAGCTCAGTAAATAGAATCCCAGTTTAGGCCACAATGTTAGAAAATACGGCCTAACCAGATCTATTCCATAACTCCACCTCCTGTGACGCAGATAGGGCCTCTCAACTTTAAGCACAATTCACGAAATAATTCTCTTGTTGCTGTTGGCAGAGGAGCAGCCTTAATCTTCATTATCATGGGCTGAAGTAGTTTAAGTCATGCCCAATGCTTTGTTTGATGGTAATGTCACTTACACTCTTAACACGTTAGTGAATCCTAGATACATGAAGAACTGTAACTGTTTTAATTTCTAACATCTATTTTAGTTTTCTTGACTGCAACTTCAGAGTTATGTGAGAATCTTATCTTGAAAACCAAATTGTTTCATTCATTTGTTCATTTTATTGCAATTTGGAACATGTAGCAACAACCTTGATCCTAAAATTTCTGTGAACTTCAAAAAACGGAATTGAAATAAACTAGGCCACAAGCCCTGGTTAAGATGTGTATTGTAAATAATGGCAGTATGACCCTATAATGACTAACTGGTTCAGTTATGGAAGTAAGAAAGCAGACTTTCATCAAAAAATAATTCTTGTAAACAACCTCCCATATTGTCTCTCATGTTGGGATTAATTTTTTTTTGCAAAAAGTAAAGATTTTTACCTAGTAAATCCCCTAGAGATATATTATGTAGACTCCTGTCTAATGTCCTTTAATTGTCACTACTAGTGCCACGTTTGTTGTGTGGCAGGTAATTTTGGTTTCCAGAGCTTACAGTCTGGCAGCTTTGCTGAGAACAAAGCTCATTGAAAGATTCCACATGCGTGTAGGCATGCATAAACAAGTATAGTGACTTCAGCCTATCAAGAATTTCATTTAAAAGTAATTAATTAAAAAGTAAATATGCACAAAATACTACTTGTTAGTTTTATCAACCTGCATTGAAATAAGTGGAACACAGAAACAAACTCCTGGGACGTGTTCCAGTGTTCATTTGAGGAGATTTTAGAAGTGCATTATGCTAAATTCCCCAAAGTATGAACATTTTCCTAAGAGAGCAAAGAATGCTTAATCCTACTTTTGTGTCTAGATCTGCTGTGGTGGAAGGTGACTGGTGGTGTACAAATACATAAATCCAAGAAAAAGGCAAATACATTTTTTTTTTCCAGAGTGGTATTAGAGTTCTCTAAGATGAAAAAAAAAAACATAAAAAGAAAGTAAATAATAAGCAAGAGAAGGAAAATATAGTAAAATGGAAATATAAAAAACAACTGACTGACAAACAAGCAATGTACACGCTGTCTTTCAATTATATGGCTGCCCACTGGATTTATTTTGTGAAAATAAAAAGAGTATGTGAACGAAATTACAGTCCATTGCAGTTTTAAACTGTAGTGGAAACAATATTCTTGCTTTTATTTCCTGCATTTTTCTGCATATCTACCATGTATGTATATCCATAATATTCACTTATGATCAGAATTGAGGGAAGGTACAAATCATTCACAGTTGAACCATTTACAGTCTTCTATATAAAAGGGTGAGTGACAAGTCACTATCTTCTGAGTCATAGAAGCAGTTAAGCACTGTTCATGGACCTAGCATTCTAGAAAACCTGGAAAAGAAAAGTGCCTTAGCGTCTGAGTCCAAGATATACTGTAATAGAGAAATAAGGTCTTATCCTTACATACATGATCCAGAAAACATCTGGGTTTTTTTCGGTGATGTGTTGCATCTTAACCAAAAGTTGAGATCTTAGATCAGAAATGAGGAAGGTCAGTCCTGCAAACTGTGCTATACAGCTGGTCAGGTGTGTTCATCACAGTGTTTTCCTAAAGCTACGAAAATATTTCATAGCAGAGATTATTTGCAATATACAGTGGTGTAGTCAAGTGTTTGGAATCTCACCGATAGGTGTAAGAGCATAATAAGGTGTCACGATGACAGAATCAACCCTCATTTCACCTTTGATTTCAGTGGAATTAAATAATAAAGTAGTACAGTAACTGCATGTAGAGGCTGATAGTATCTGGGTTGTGATGATCAACAGCTAATCATTCAGTGGGAACTGAAGAATACAGGGATATAAAGAGGCTACTCTGAGCAGTGAAGTAGGATGAATCAATAAAAATTCCTATTTGACTTTTTCTTATGAACATCCTTATTAAATACTACTGTAAGACCTTATTTAATTAGTAATACCATAATACTGCCAGATCTGACCTTTAATTTGTAAAACTATACAGAGTTTGGAAATAATAGGGATTAAATTTCAAGTTAAATACAATTTTGTGTTATTTAATCACCAATATCATTCAGACATAAAGTACTGAAATACTTTCTATTGAAAGTACTGCCAGGATGCTATTCATTCCATGGCACCTAAGTGGAACCAGGAAGGATAACTATCCTAAATGGGAACAATTAGTCTAACTTAGTTTCGAATATCAAGTTACGTTACTTATAGCCAGCAACACTGAGCCGTGCAATATCCACAACTCTAGAAGTAAAAATGGCAGACTAAAAAAACTGCTGAGGAATTATCTATAGCAAGTAAAAATACAGTTCTTAAAAGATGTGGTTTATTATTTAAAGTTATGTTAGGATCTATTTTAATATGTTTTAATCAATTCATGCCACTCTTTCCTTGTACTTTTATTTGAATCTTAGCTTTAACAGAGTCAGTGGTTGGCAGGTTTCTATAATCTAAGTTTGCTAATGAAAGGATAATACTCTTTTGATTACCTCATTTATCATAGATACAGTCGTAGTCCATCCACAAGTTTTAAGAACTAGGAAAATTCTTATTTGGAGATGAAACATTACATTCAGTTCCTAATATGGAACTCCTGAAGCATAATCATTCACATACAATTTTCTGTCAGGCTTTGACTTTTCATTATAATTTTCTAAAATGACTGAGTTTTTTAGAATGTTAATGTAGCTAAGTAAGTAAAAGATATTCTGTATACAGAAATGATCCTGGTTTATTACACATTTGGGGAGCTAATGTAGACTGTGAAATAAAATTCCCATGTTTCTATTTTACTGTAATGGAGTTACTTTAATAACCAATGTTTTGCCATCCAGTCGTTCTTGCAACTTGCTCTTTAACTCATGCCTCTTGCCTTCAATTTCAAGATCTGATTGTTACCATTTAAAAGATTTTACTACTTTATGAAAGAAAAATCTTATTCAGACACTTGCCGGTATCTGCATTCATCTAATCATCATCATCTTGAAAAGATGCAACCAGTCATATTTTCCTAATGTAGACAAGTGATTTCTAAAAGCTAGAAAATATTATAAGATGCTTTTAATTGCAGAGTGTAGAGATAACTAAATGTTCTAAAGACAGTCCTCAAAACTGCTACATGTTCAAGCTTGGCAAAATAAAATCATTCCTATGATTCCAAAATTTTTGTCAGACAAATTTTGAAAGTTTTTTTCATAACCTTAACAATCTATAAGTTTCTATCTATAAGACACTTACCTATAGCATCCTTCACTAGTTTATGCTGTATATGAGTTGGAAAGTTAAGAATAAGCAGTTTTTCATCTGCACTATCCATTAAATTGTAGACAGGAAGATAACTTCCAAAATTAACATTAGCTTTGTCAGCGTTGTCAGAGGATGCACTGCCAGAAGTTCAAAACAACAGTATGTAGTACAATTTTGTTCTGTTGTTTGATTGCTGTCTTGAAAATAATCAAATAGATGATGAATTGTCATCCCTTCAATTCTGCGGTAAGAACAACTAGCAAAGCTTTTTGATACTTTCTTACTTGGAGATGTCAATGCCTGCAGAAAAATATGCCCATATAACAGAATATTAAATTGTTTTCTCAGTTAAAAAGAAGCTAATGTGCTACTAATATATGAAAGTACTGTGTCATACTGTGATCTAACACCACAGTATGAAAAACAAAGCCTTAAACTCATGGTGACATCCATGATTTGTATTGATTTGCAGTTCAGTGCAATCTTAGAACAACACAAATATCCCAACCTTGGGGCCCGAGGGTCTTTATGAAAGGGCACCGCAGCCCAGGTCACAGATAACAGTACAACTTCCCTTCAGCCACATCCATGCGGATTCTCCATGTCCTCAGCAAAAAGGGATTTAGCTGTCTTCCTAACATCACCCATTCTGAATCTATAGCAACCCTCCTCTAATATGCGAAGCTATTTTTAGCATCAGGGCAGCCTTGAAAACAGCAGGTAAAGCATGAAAAGAATGAATAAGTGGTTGTGGTGCTCGCCTGTGAATAGAAGCTATATGTAGCTCTTGAGAGGGAGAGATCTTAATGTATATAATGTGTATATGAAGGGAGATCTGCCTCCCTGAGGGGAGGCAGAGGTGTCAGAAACACGAGTAGAGCATTATTACTACTTCTGACCTGAGCAGTTATCTAAAAAGTCATTATTTCTGATTGTTCTGTTTAAGAAAATAGTTAATTGAATCGAGTATCTCTGACTCAGTCTTTGTTTGCAAAGAATGTATAACGTTTGTTTCCCTCAGAGAAGAGCAAATTGAACAGCGGGAGAGACTATTTGCAGCTCCAAGCTCTTTTCAGCCTATACTTGCTCCAAGAAGTTACCTAGGGATGTTTCTCAGGTCCCCATTTCCAATGCTTGGGGTCCGAGATCTGTTTCTGTCATGTCTACTATTGTCAGAGTTCTCTGGTCTTTTGTCCTTTTTTTTTTTTCTCATGTATTCATCCATTTGCTTCAGAAAATACTTAGGAAAAAAGCCACGTGTGCCTTGATATAATCAGTAGCATGTGCCATTTACGTGGCTGGGGAGCTATACTGCTTCATGAAGAAGCTTATTACTTCTTACGGATGTATTACATTAAGGCTGGGAATTAGTTTTAATGACTCTTTGCCTAAATCACAAGGGCAGTAACAATGGAAACTTGCAGATGCCTCAAAGTGATTGGTGTCTACAAGTCAGCTGCATGGAATTTGGATTCTTATCTTAGAAAAGTGATCTATAGGAAGCCCTGTAAGCTCAAAATGTGAATGTTATCATTCTTAAGATAGGGAAAATCCTTTAGCTTCACAGCAGTCATAAATAAAACGTGTATCTCTATTGCTACGAAAATTACATTTAAAACTACAGCGAGTTCTTAGCGATGCTGTGTTGGTTTTGGTCTCCTACTGCAGAGAGAAGCAGCAGCCAAAAGCGCAAATCCTTTCTCAAAGCTGTACTGAGTAAAGAGCATGTTGGCCTATGAGGAAACAGATGTGATGGACTCTGCCCTCCAAAGTCTCTTCTGCAGGGGCATGTGGTTCATCAGGAAAAGAAACCAGAGAGTTCAGCTTGATGAGGTGTCTTGTTTGATGGAGAATCTGTGCTGGGCTTGTGCAGTGGTGGTGTGCCCACCATAGGGTGGGGTGTCAGATCTAGTATTTGCTTGAGGTAAAAGGATTAACTCTTACTGAAAAAAGGTAGTTTTCCAAACTGCTTGAGTTGTTAAGAACAGTAAAAACTGAAGTAAAATACATTCGTCAAGCTTTCACCAACCACCCCTTAAAAATGTTTCAGCGCTGGTCCAAATCCCTGCTTTGTAACGCATTTTGATGAGCAATGATGAAGCAATAATATCTGTTTGATGAGGCACGTCCTTCTCATTGTGCAATGCATTATGACAGTGGCACTCCAGCGAGGCTTTTACTTGAACTGTTTCAGTGACTTCAGTCACGCTGAGATTTCTTTCATTGTGAATTATTCAGGATGTAGAATCCTTCTGTTTTTAACAAATAAAGATTCTCTCCTCAAAAGCCTGTTGTCTGCCATGTAACCAATAAATTTCCTATGTATATTTAAATAAATAACATTTAGTTACTTTTTTTTTCTGTCCTCAAAATGACAAAAAGAATTAAATACAAGTTTATAAAGATTAGAATAATTCTGCAGGGAGCCAATGCCATGAAAAAAGTACAGAAGGGCAATGTAAGATAGCACAGGTCAGGGAAAGGATTTTATAACATGCCGTCTGTTTTTAATTAGCGTCTTGGCAAACTGGAAGAGCTCAAACATTTTTCCATGAAGAAATGTATTATAGACTTTTCTAGCTGCCAATTAAATGGCATTTAGCTCCAGTGACAGTGGTATGTTGTTTTGGGTGTGTAAAAAGTACTTGCTCATGCTAGAAAATCTGGGACATTTTGTCCCAGATACAGGGTTCTTACTGGACTGGATTTTCTATTCCTCTGTATTTTTACTGTAAGCATGAAGGACACCTCTTATGAACCACTACTAAATTAATAAATAGTGCAGGGGGATGGCAGAGTGGAGATCATATTTATCAAGTGTCAGTTTGTTGTGTCAGACCTGTTGAGGGTCTGTCCTCCAGTTAGATGGTAACTTTTAAACAATGCCAGCTAAATAGTAGGGCATTTTATGACGTCCGTATTTTGTCTTACTTGGTCCAGACTGAGGTATTTTGTCACCAATTCTGTCCTATAGTTCATATAAATGTTTGTAAACATTTGTAATATGAAACTGCCCCTCAAATGTGTGGCTCCCTGTACATTTTTTCTAACAGCAAAAGCAGTGCTCCCTGCCTGCTCGTGTCCTCAGCTGCTTGTTGTAGCTCTAACAGTTCTTGTTTTGTTTTGGAAGGATTTGGGCTTGTTTAGGGTTTAATTTGTTTTTTTGTTCTTTTACCAAATCATTTATTTAATACAGTTTAGAGAATAGCATTAGAGCCAGAAACACTGGTAGCGAGCTGTTGGAAAAGGGCAGAACCAAGAGTCTGGGGAAGAGTGGGGAAGAGAGAAACCATCCCATCAAGGAAAACCTTGCACAGAACTATGTTCTCAGTATCACCACATCAGTGTCTTCAAAAATCTGAGAACATTTCTATTTATAAATTAGGCATAGCTTCTCTCAGTAATATTATGCTTTTAATACCTGATCAGCCTATGTAGGGAAAAAAAGATGAAACAGTAACTTGCGTATTTGAACACGAGCTTTCCTCCCTGAGAGGTTCCTATAGAGGGCACTTCAATCTTACACTAGGATGCATGTTAGGTGATGAGTCTGCTGTCAGTTCTGCTGAAGTAGATGGGCATGTTATCTGGCTGAAAAGCACCCTGATTTCCCCATAGACCAATTTTCTGAGAAGTTTTCTTGCAAGACTCAGAAAGTGCAGATTTCTGCAGCAAGTGAAGACCTGGTGTTCTTTCTTATTGTTTCCTCTCGTAATACTTCCCTCTGTTAGGTGTTGTTTTCAGTTCCTGCTGTGAACTATGAAGTAGCACAGTTACATCTTTGAACTGGGCTCTCTTTTGCTCTTGGCTTTGTATGCTTGCTCTTTTCATTTCCCGATCCCCACCCCGCCCCTTCCGCCCCAACTCTAAATATCCATTGTTCGAATTTTCAGTGCAAAACACAGACAATTGAAACAAAGCAGGAACTATTTGTTTAGGACAGGAGAAAAGTGGCTAGTATTCAAGAGAGCAGTTAACTTCATGTTACTGGACTGTGTGCTGCAAAGCATAGTGCTTTGATGACCCCTTTAAAAACCTGAGAAAGCCACTGATCCTACTCTGCTGGAAAACAGAATGCAGGAGCTCGGGAATAGCTGAGGAATCCCAGCTGTGGGATTTATACAGGCATCCAGTCTCATTTGGAGGAGTAAGACTAGATGACCCCAGAGGAAACAAGGGGTCAATACATAACAAGATTGGGATTTGTGGGGTCCTTCTTGTAGTGAAGGGCCATCAACCAAGTTGAGGTTATGTCCGTGTCTGACCTGAAGGACAGTTGATGGATTTTTCTGTTTGATAGTTTTTTCTGTTCTTTTTCTTTACTCACATAAGGTAAAGCTACTGAGCCGTGACACTTACTTGCCTCCCTTGGAAGGTAGTCAGATGAGTAGGAAGTAAACACACTTAACATTGGCAGTATCGTCAGTATCAGCTCTTCAGATATGATGGATTAGGTCCTTAAAGTTTTGTGATACTGGTTTGAAAGTCATGTGATATAAAAACGTAATACATTTAGGATACTTCATATTTAACTTCTTAGCCTTTATCCCTCTTGCTTACCCAGCAGGTTGGATGAAGTATCCTTCTTAGGTCCTTTGCAGCCTGAGAGAGCCTTTCAAAAATCACAAGGGATAGAAATCCTACAGCTTTAAAGTGTCTTCTGAGGTAATTTGTAATGGTCTATACTATTTTAAAAAATGGACTGAAAATAAAGCTTCAAGAATCATAAAGATGTTGGAAGCCCTTGGTTGTAACAAAATAAAACCTAAATATAGATTAATCTTGCCTAGCTTCTCTTTGAATGAAATACATTGTGCATCTGTTTTTCTTGAAAAAAACCCCATGATTCGGCTAACAGTACATATCTCCTGACATACTTTTTGTCATTGGTCAAATTCTGGTGTTCCTAAGCCAGCGGGAAGTCCTAGAGCCACCTGCGTGCTCTCCTGGATACGCTCAGTCGTGTAGGTGTTCTGCATCACCATGCAATTTTGGCCATGAGAGCTAAGACCTGACTCTTCCGACATGATCACTGTGGACTCCGACTCCAGGGTGAACTGTGAACTGGCTCCTTTATGCAAGGGGAAGGAGACCACCCTCTGAGTTTTTCTTTCCTCTGAAGTTGGCAGCAATTAAGTAGCTATTTTGTCAGCTTTTTGACACAGGGTCTGGCCTGGTTGTTTTGCTTTTAATGAAACTCTCGCAGTGTAATAAAGAAGGATATCCATAATATGGACCTGTATAGACAGGACAAGGCAAAGTGAGAAGAACTTTGCAAATAAAAAGTTGTGGGCAGCTCTGTGATCACTTCCAAGCTAGTCTGCGCTATGAACTGTTGTAAAGGCATCTCAAATTTTATTATGCCTAACCTGCAGAAGGCCTCTTCCTGGCAGCGGCACTTGGTGCCAGATCCACCGGGAAGCATCGTCTTTTCAGATCTGTTTAGAATTCACAGGACTTAGTTTTATTTATTGAAAGTACAGCCTCAGCTTCAGCCTCGGCTTCAGCCTTAGCTTCAGCCTCAGCTGCTTTAAATTTGCCATTTACCGCAGAATTTGTTAGAAGGGTGGCACTGAGTGAGCAAAAACTCAGGCTCATGAGATGTTTGTAGGAGTCTTTGATCTCAAAATCCTTCTGTTCTAGTGGTTACATAGCAATGACAATGTTGTGTTCTTTAGGAGACTCATGAATATTGGGGTGTGATTTGGACTCTTGCGCATGTGGTGTAATATTATGGGCTTAACAGCAAGCACATTGAAGTTCACAGGAATCTGGCCATCGCTATCCATGGATTTTGGATTAGAGCATGTATGTGCAGGCAGTTCATCCTGAGCATAGAAATAACAACACAATTTTCTAAAAGCGGGATGAAATGAAGGATAACTGTAACAGGACATGTAGCTGTAGTGAGCATGAAGCCACAGGAAGCTTATTAAAATTTTGTCATATATTGGTAATGAAAACATACTGGGCTAATGCAAATGCAGTCAGTGGAGCAGAGCTAATGCCTCCAAAAAATATTAAATATTTTTAAAAACAATTTTTGGCTCTATGTTCTGGCCATTTGTATTCGCCTTCCTCAAATATTTTAGCAAACAGGTTTACTCATAAAAGTATTCACATTTTAACCAGGTATTCATGTATTTTCAGTAAATATTAGTAATAATAAATGCATATGTTTGCTCTAGAAACCAAACCACAAAAGTTGTGCTAAGTCTGACCAAAGCACATGTGTGTGGTGTGTACCTCTAATGACATCTTAGCAAAAGTATTTTTAATTTTGACCGCCATATATTTGCACCAAGCTTGTTATTAGATCGTTGATTATTATCAAAAATTGCCGTTACCAAACAATTCGGGTAGGCTGGAAGACACAAGCTGTTTATTTCCACAGGGTCACTCTATAAGGTAGGAATGGATCGGTCGCTAAGGCTCACTTAGCTCCGACCAGGAGTGAAGAGGTGGAAATATCGCGGCATATAAATAAAAGTACAGCGAATACTAAAACCTGCTCTGCGCAGGAAGGGCAGCGGCGGGTGATTCCCCCGTTGTTACACCGAGGGCACCGGAGGAGCGCGGGGAAGGCGAAGGGGAAGGCGGGGCGCTCGGCGCCTTCCTGCCCTCGGGGGCCCCTCCCGGGAG
>VWZK01015936.1:0-15853 GCA_013396935.1 Baryphthengus martii
TTTTTTTTTTTTTTTCCTCTCAAAGTATATGAAAGTCCCTTTCCACCTCTTTGTTCTTTTGTTTATATTTGCTCTCTTGTGTTTCTGCTTTTTCTGGTCCAGAAGTATCTTGATGTCTGGTATTTCATGAATGAATCACTTTAAAACATACTTTCTTGCTTTGACAGATGATAATGAATTGTAGACTGTACCACTAATTGTTCTGGTGTCCACTTAGTCCCTTTCCTAAGAGTGGGGATCTGCCATCATTAAAGGGGTGTACTTTATCCTCTATGTGCCAGAGAAACCAATGAAGAAACTGGTAGCAGTGTTTTGCTAAGATTTTGCTAAGTTTTATCACCGGCTAGTCAGCTTTTTAATGAGCACTTGACTTTCCTATTAGAACAAAAGAACCATTTGGGATCCTTGCTGTGTTTTAATTTATGTGTTATTTCATCTGCAAGTAATTCAACCCTGCCTAGAAGCTAATGTTTAAAACAGAACACATCAAGGTGCTGTTGCAGAAAATTGAGCCATATAAATGTTGTATGACCACTGGAAAAAAAAAAAAAAAAGAAAGTGTAAGAATGGCCTTTCAATGAGACAAAAATTACCATTCAAGAACATCAGACCAGTCAGTGAGGCTTTCAGCAGTTGCAGCAATATCAAAATCCCACTCACAGAATTGTTTACATTTCTCTATACGCACCCATCAGTCAGTGCCTCTACAATTAGGATTTCGGAAGTGTCGCGGGAAGGGGAGAGAGCAGAAAGGTTGTTCAGCAGACGTGGATTTATTAACAGTTTAACATTTTATTCAGGTGCAGCCTCTAAGATTTGTTTAGGAACATCTGTGAGCTACACATATTTGCACCCCCACACACAGAGGAGTGAAATGGCAACACCCAGGTTGCATTTCAGAGCCTGGCCGTTGTGCCGATGGGATTTGGTACGTGTTAGTGTGCTGTGTTCCCCTGAAAAGGCTGTGAGCGAGTAGCACGGAAGAAGGTTGCTTCTTGGCTTTTTCCTCGCTGTTGAACATTGAATAAACTGCAAAACCAGGGGGAAAAGGATACTGAGACTGCGGTTTTCTTGAACATACTCAGGTGGAAAGAGCCGAGCAGGTCAGGAGAGCACGAGGAGGAGGAGAGAGCCTGCAGCAGGGCAGGCACTGCAGAGCGTGAGGTTAACTGCTCTCACAACTGTGGGGTGGGCAGTTTAAAGATGCAAATCTGTCTCCAAGCTCTGGGTCACTCTGGACCTTCTTTGAATCATAACAAAATGGATTTTGCTTCCACTATTTTGCAGCTTGCCTTCAGTCTTGCATAAAGTGCAAGTGCATTAAGAAGAACTTCTCGTTCTGCAAGGGCATACGTGATTTTCTTTTTAATCCAACAAGCTCAGTGCACAGAGCAAGCATCTGGACACTTAGGGTAAACTGATGTCCCATCTTCACCCACTGGTCCAGTATTTCTCACCCCACCTTTCTCAGCAGCTGAGTTATTCTAGTGTTTGTCTTGGCATGGAGCTATGTATTTACGCTTCTTTGAACCTTCATGATACTAATAGGTGCTGATATTGGAGTGACCGCGATGTTTTTCAAAGTAAATATCCTGCTGCTCACCAATAGCACAATTCTGTTCCCACCATCTCTTGTTAGGAAAGGGATTTGCTTTTGCAAAATTGCATTAAACATACAGCCTGGCTTACCTGTCCTTATTCCATTTTGTCAGCCAGTGGTGCCAGGATGGAGAGGTGGTTTTGCTGCCAGGTGACACAATTGCAGTGCTCATGGGGGGTCTGTTTAGTGGCAGGAGTCTGGGCTGGAAATTCTTTGCTGTAAGTAGCAGTAGTTCTCTGAGGGGTGACTGGCAGGAAGATCCTGCTGGGCAAGCAGGAGGCAGCCAGCCTTTCACCATGCCAGGTGACATAAAGTCTTTGCTGACCTGGTGGGAAGATCTTGAGGGAAGTGAGGTGAGGAGATGTTAAATTTCTACTCTGACTGGGAGGATTAGGAAGCAGCTGGAATTGTAGGGGATTTTCCTAGCAGGAGTGATTTGCACAGTGCTCTCTGGCAAATCTGTCACTGGCTGGTTGCAGGTTGGAGGCCTGCAGCGGAGGCAGAGAGGGGAGTGTTGGGGTGTTTCTGCTGCTGCCAGTGGTGTGGCTCCCCTGACTAGTGTAGCAAGGAGAAACAGAAGGGCATCTGAGAGATCTTGTCAGGGGGGCCAGGTGGAGGAAAGGATAAGGGTGTGTATGCCAGGGCTATCTAGGGCTTCTGGACATCCTGTTGCAGAGTAAGCATCACTTCATGGTAGCTGGACTCAGGACCTATCTCTGAGTTTAAATACTTCCTTTAATCACTGCAGCATTCTGCCACTATGTGTTTGCTGGATCCTGTTCATAAAATATTTATCATGCTGTTTCTGCATCCACGAGGTCTAAAGCACACTGAAACTAGAAACAAAGACTTGCTTTTAATAGGATAAATTATGCCTTTCTACCATTCATTAACCACCATTTTCCCTGCTGCATAAAAAAATCTGTTACATTTCAGAAGACAAATAGATATGGAAGATAGTGGGTATCCACGGGAAAAAGCCATTATTTGTCACAATTTAAAATTTAGTATAGGAGGTGTGTGCAACGATGACCCAAAGGAATTTCCTAAATACTGTAATATCTTGTGATAGATAGAACTAATAATAGATATTTATCTCTGCTGGAAATGCACCTAATGGCTATGACAAAATTCTCTTATATTAGATTATTATTTTCCAATTACATAAGGTTTAGTTTTCAGAGAAAGTGAATGTAGGAAGATAATTTCAATATCAAAGTTATGCAGTCAAAGGAACGTGATGTTATTCCAACTGTCACCAACTATTTTTATTACGGAGCATTGCCAATTCCCAGAATTTATTCTGTTGTCCTTTTTACAGTCCTAGCTCCTGGGAAACTCAGCTTCTCTTTTTTAATGCATGAGAAAGTCTGTTTCTAGCTCTTACTGATGCATGAAAAAGTTTAGAAATGGGAACGTGTGAGAAAATAGGGCAGATGAAAACAACACTTTTTCTTTCTTTCTTTTTAACCTCGTAATTTTCAGCTGATCTTCCAATTCCTGTCACAACTCAAATTCAGCAATATTGCTTATGGTAGTACTGGCAGATCTTGGCCATATCCTATGTCTCAGTGTGTCCGGTAATGTAACAGCTTTAAAATCACAGCTTAAAAGAGGCTACAGAACAAGATTAATATCTTGCCTGAATTTTCATATAAGTGAAACCTAACTGCTTCAGTGTGCCTTGATCCACAAAGCATGTAAGTGTAAACACAGTGACAAATCAAACCCAAATGCTCAAAACTGTGTAAGAACAATAAGTACTTCTGTTGCATGGCATTCTTACGTGACCTCATTTTTCCCTTAAAAGCCTGAAAATAAGCACATTGTAATTGTAATTATTTAGATGTATAAAGTAATCTTGCCACAATTTGCAAGAAAATGATGATTACATGCCCAGCTACTTCATCCTGCTGAACACAAAATGCAGACTAGCATCTTTGCATGCTCTGAATTTCCTCATTCTAAAGCAGACTAGTTTCTTTTAAGGCATTTTTTTGCTGTGGGACTAATATATTGGGCAGAGATGAACCATCACTTGTTTTTTATTAGAAAGCTATATTATTCCCCTTGGGTCTCTCTAGTGAATGATATGCAGAGACCCAAGAAAAACTGTGATTTGGGTTTTAATTGAGAGGTTTGCCAAGGATGAAAGCTAGTTTTAAATTATAGGATAAAGGACAGAACCATCATATTCCACTACTGACTAGTACTCCAGTGTGCAGCCAGGCTTGGAGAGAAAAATCTGGAAAATAATAAAACAAAAAAAGAGTTATCTATCATCTGTGTTTTGTTGATGGTTCAGAAATACCAAGTCTATGGTTAAGTTGAACATGTGAGAATGAAAACTTTTCCAAGTATATTTTTCTCCCCAGCAGTGCAAAGGATCACCAGTGTGGATGGGTGATTTCTGATAGAACAGTTACCCTGTTAACAGGCAGAAGCAAATGCATTTTGATTTTGTCTTTAGGTGTAGTAAGCACAGATGAGGCTTTTCCATTTAAGTGGTAAACTAACAAAGCCTGCAGTAAATTTTCTTGCACCTGAAGTGAAGGCTTCTGGAGGCAGTTAGCTCCAGAATGAGCTCCAGTGCAGTGTGCAAGCGTGGCTTGCCCCAGTCAGACACGTAACAAATAACCTGGAGTGGCATGTAGCAAAGATATTTGAACACTACTGTTGCGAAAAACAACCAAACAAAACCTATAATTTGTTTTCCAACTAGGAATATAAAGAATTCCGCATGGGGCAGGAGGAGTCTTTTGCACATCTTGCCCACTTAACCTCCAAATGTGTTTGTGTTGCAGTTTAGCAAAGTCTGAATTGATATCAACCACAAACTATATTCTCCTTATTTCTGCGACTTGTAGTTAGCTCTTACAGAAAGTTTTCATTTTTTTCCTATTTCCTTGTTCCCGACTACAGCATCAGAAGATAATTTCAAATTTCTGAACAGCTTTGCACAGAAGACCCGGCAAAAAGGTGTAAAGAGCGTAGAATCAGAGGAGTGGAGCATGCTTCTGATCCCTAGCATTTCATGAGTGCATACAAGAATCTCATGCCTTAACCCCTGGGTTTGCAATTATAATGCTCTGCACTTAAATCATTTATAGCCAATACTACAGCTACCAAAATCAGCAGAAATATATAGAGCTTAACAGGGTTCAGATTCAGGTGAAACCAAACACAGGTGTTTTTTCTGAGAGCCTTGAAATTCTCTGGACTCCATACACTGCTGTAAGCACATGCATACATCTCTATTAACTATTTTATTTTTTTTTTTAACAGCAACCAACCAATCCCAGGTACCTTAGATTGACTGGGTCTCCCTGTTAAAAACAAGTTGAGACCTACAAAGAGTCAATATAATCTAAGTCTTTTAGACAAACTGAAGCAGAAGAAACTGCTGTGATTTCATTTCCCAATATTTTTTCTTCATATTGCATTAAATGACCCATGACTTTGATTAAATTGAAAATTTAATGTATTGGCATTTTCAATGCCTTAAGATTTATATTTTTCATGGTTTCTATTTATATTCCAGTTTTACTTTATTATATTTCTTGGAAAAACTCATTTCAGAGGACTCTACCAGCTGCCATGCAATGAAATCCAAATATCAGAGAAGCCAGGGTTTCTTTGCTCCTTTAAGCCAGCTGGGACCAGTTATGGCACCTATCTGCTCCAAAGCAGTTCAGAAGGTTTGGGCCCATCTTATTCTTAGAGCTACACTTTTTTCCATACATGAGCAAAAGAGATGTCAATTTAATTTGTAGAAAAAGTTGTTTATATGGAAGGAATCAGATGCTTTCAGGGAAATCAGGGTTTCATTGTGGCAAGGCACGCAAGGAACCATAGCTACCATTAAGGCTGCTAAAAATAGGACTAGTTTCTCCAGCATTTAAAATGATTGCTGGAATTGTGGTTTCTGCTGACATTTTCCCATGGCTGCTCAAGCCTATCCCTCAAGCTGGTGTTTCTGAAGAAGGTTCAGTCAAAAGAATTGAAGTGTTTCCAAAGGAAAGAGAAAATAATACAGGATTTTGCCTACCCAAAAATGAAACTCAACCAAATGTTACAACAGTTGCACTAAGAATTCTTGAAGGATTCAAAATTTGGAGTGAGTGTGATTTGAGGGGAGGGGATCCTATGTAATACGCTCAACATACTTTTTACTCTTCCCATGACAAACCAAGGAAAATTAGCCATGGTTTAAACATCCAGAGTTGTTATTTGGATGATCTTCTTTATTAGGGTTGGGCTTAATGCTGAATGTGTTTGTTGCAAAGGGTGGTTGAATCTACTATAGGGATTATGCCTATCTGAAGGTTGAATCTACTCTGTACAAGGTATCTTACTGCAAAGGTGAAAACATGTGGTTATTTCTCCTTCAGGGGCTTTTCATGTGACAAGCTCCAGGAGTGAGAAGGTGAAACTGCCTCTCCTGTGCTTTTAGTGCTTCCTGCAGCTGGCAGCTTGACAGTGAGGAAATGAGAAGACAGCCAAGCTCCAACACAGACTAGGGAGATGGCAACTAGGAGGGACCTGCAAAATAAATGCAAAATAAGGGGTGGGACAGGAGGGCTGGTGAAGGCCTAGAAGAAGGAAGGTTGGACAGAAACAGAAAGAGGGCTGAGAAATAGGCCCAGTATTAGAAGTTGGTACAAAGGGTGGTGGAGAGAGTGGTCATGGAGGTACCCACAAAACAAATAGCAGCCGCTATCCAAAATGGGGGTTTATTGCAACCAGGATTGCCCAGCACTCCTTCTGACCAAATACAGGTTCAGGTGTCTGTTGGGAATTAACTATTACACAACTAATTCTTCAACCTTAAGGAAAGATGAACCAAAATGGGCACATGCCCACTCATAAAGGGGAAACTTCCCACACAAGAGTACCCAAGATACCACTCACCCAAAGGAGTGGGGGGGCAAGCCTCACTCAATCCATGGAGACTCCCTCAATCTGTGGAATTGTCCTTGGATGGCATGTCCAAGGGGAGGATCTGTCTGCCAGGCTTGCTGCTCTGCAAAGAACCAAATCCTTTGGCTCTCAGGCAGGACCCCATTTATACCCTAGTCAAGGGTGCACTGTGCTCATTCCAATTAGTTGAGATGAGGAACCCAGACAAAATATGGAAAATCCCAGATAAGCCCAGAACCCAAGCCTGTTTACTAAGGGGTTCAGACTCTGAGGTGCCAGTTAAACACCGTGAGACGTAGCTTAGTGGCCAAGGCCCCAGACTGCTCCAGCACACTCTGTGTGCTCTGTTTTGTCTGTGAGGGGGACTGCACCTGCCACAAGAGTATGGGAAAGAAAGGAGGGGTAGATGGAGACCAAATAGAAAAGATTTCTTAACAGAGAATCACCCTGTCCTCCACAATTCAAAACCGATGTCAAATTTTGGTATCCTTTTCTTTCCAGGAAACCACTAAGAGAAGTTCAGTGAGAGCACCTGCGTATATAAGTTTTCGTTCTGCAGTGAAACAGTCGTGCACTGTGTGTAGGTTGATGTACTTGTTGCCCCTAAAATGATACTAGGGAACTGAGATCCATATGTTCCATACCCTCTGAGCACTTGACTTTGTAACCATAAAGCTAAACCTCTTCTTTTTGAGCATAAACAAGAGAGACCTACTAGAAAATACAAGGAGGTGTGCCTTTAATGCAAGCACAAACGGGACACCAAACAGGTAGACACCAAAATAAAAATAGCAGTGCTGTACTGTGAAAGGAAACGAATGGCATTTGAACTTTAATTAACTCCTTCTTTAAGTATCAGAAAGCAATCAGCACAAATTATGGAGTAGGAACTTTTTGCTCTTGAAAACATGGAGTCTCTATTTTCCTGCCTTCTCTGACAGCTGCAAGAATCCAGCTGAGATCAAGAATGTTGTGATTTTTTTTTTTATAGCACTTGTGAAAATCAAGTCCACAATCAACTAGACAAAGCGAAGCCATCATGAAAGGAAGTAAAACATCCGGCCTCGTTGTGTGTGTAGCATTGCTGGCTGAAATTGAGCCTCTCCAGCACAGCTGAAAGCCTGCTCAGCAGTCTGTGCGGAAGGAGCTGGCAGCCTTCAACTAGCCTCTAATGAGCCTCATCAAACAAACAAACACCAACAACAAAAAAAGAGGCTTCATAAATTAGCACCAAAGACAAGTGTTAGATGATTCTTCTGGTTTTGTACATCCCCATTGCCCCTAGGGGAGGGGGGAATCTGTTCTAAAGCTACTTGAAATGTGGGGCATCTATTTCGAAATGGACATTCACTCTTCTTCTGGAGCCGGTAGTGCAAAATAGGTGCTTCTGGGAGATGAGTCTCTCGACTCTTTGGATAAATCACATCTTGAAGTGCCCCCCATCACCGACGATAAAGACCTGTCCAAATTGTTTGTACTACTATTGTCTACTGCTACTGGGTTCTGGGAAGGCCACCAGTTCACAGGGCTGTTGCAAGCAGGAGGAGCACAGTCCACCAAGTTAAACCTCGTGGCCACTATCCCACACACCTTTTGCTTCATTAAATTAATAGGTGAGCAGCATTGTTCTGCATAGGTGCAGAAAGGGTGCCTCTTTCTCTTAGTACAGCATCTCATGTCAGAAAAATAACGTTACCTCACCAGCTTGCAACACAACTAGTGGTATCTATTTCCCACTGAGCACAGGACCATATCCTCAGTAAAATTTGCATGCGATCTGAAAATATGGAAAGACTAGTATATTCTTTATTGTGCCAAAATTTCTGCAAATGTGGTAGGAAAAGCACAAGCTGCTTACCAAATTTTTTTTTTCCCCCAAGAGCTCTCATTTGTAATAAGAATAGAGACTAGAGAATGATCCTTACACAAAACCAAACTGCACAATTCTGCCCAGTTATTTACCCTTGAAAGGTGACTTTCTCATCTATCTTCTGATGCGCTTTTTTTCCTCACTGTGATTCTTTGCACTATTGTCCTCATGACAAATATCATTTGAACTGCGGACAGCCCTGTCTGGAGTATATGCATTAAGAGCCTTTTCCAATAAGTTGCAGCTCCTGTCTTAATGGCAATAAGAGCCTTATGACAACTACAGGGCTTTCAATAGCAAATATAGCTTCAGTACAGAATACCTAGGTCTCTCTAAGGAGAGGAATAAACTGTCAAATTTTGCTTCCCTCTAGTGAAAAAATAGCCCAAATACTGCAGTGTTGGCATAGAAGAACAAGGTTTCCTTTTAGTCTTAACTCCTCTCTCAGGAAGAAGGCGTGATAGGAAGGCTCCTAGGAAGGCATTTACCCTTAGCATTTTGGTTATCCTGCAATGCTAAAGGGTATAAGAACACCCAAAGGGGATTTTTTTTTTTTCTGTCTGAAACTCGACAAAAATGTGCAACACCAAGATATGGCTAACATGCTCCAATTGCATGCAGTCCCATGGACCATGCTGGACCATAGACCAAAGAGAAAGACTCTAAAATGTAAATGTGGAGGTTGCATCCTCAGCATCAATTGTTTCACTCTGTAAATCTGCTTTTGCTGGTCTGCACTGCCTATTAATGTAGATGTAATCCAGTCATGTGTAAGGGCAGGGGTGTGGTAAGTGGAGTTGTGGGGTCTCAGGCAACTGCCAAACGATGTAGGGAGATTTCAACAGCAGGATAACGTGGTGACATGTCTACAAGCAAGAGTAATGAGGACAAACAACAGGAAAAAGCTGCAGGGTTGGAAGTATCTGAGCAAGTCAGCACACTGCATCTAGAGCTGCAGCCATGACAGATTGAAATGAGTCTAGGAGGTGTGGGAGGAGAGGGAAGGTTGAAGTGGGACATGCAGAGCTGCTCAGGGGAATCAGCTCCTTACAGGGATGAGGCTGCAGCACATTTGACATTCATAGAGCACTTCACACAGAAACTACAGAATTCACAGAAATCATGTGAATTCTCAACTGATTTTAGCGTTTATAAATTCAAAATAGACAGATGAGGCTGCTGCAAAAGCAGGATGGTCCCAGTTTCCCCCAATCTATTTCCATCCTGACTGCAGACTAAATTCACAAGCACTTTACTGGATACTCACCATGAGTTAGTTTCACATATCAAAAGCAGAGCCAGAGTCATGGCTATTCTGGTTATGGCAAGACCTAACTCCTTATCCAGCAAAAAATAGAATGAAATGGATATTACTTTTCTAAAAGAAATCTGAGGAACAAGAGATAGTGTCTAAAGGCAGAGACCAGTGAATCATAGCAAACTGCTGATGGAAACCTAACTTGGTATCGTTTGGCATGGCATATCCAGCGATGTCAGCCGAGTGCACTAAAATGGAAATGACTGATCTTACCCTGCTTCACTTGCTGAAGCAGAAGTTTGGAATAAAGTTGTGCAAAACCTAACTTCTGCTTTTTGTTGCTTGTTTTAATTCATGGCGTAGCAGCTTTAGAGTGTTTTTGCTTTTCTAAGAGCTTAATTCTGAAAACGTTGAAATGAAACAGCGATTTTTGGAAAAACTTTCTTTTTAGAAGAATTTTGTGTAGGATTAAAAATGATTTCATGAGCTGTTCTGGTCAGTCTCACTTCATGTGTTTTGGCAATGAGGAAAAAAAAAAGCTTTTAGTGACAGACTGTGTCCTCCAGCTCTATTGCTGACTGACATGTAAATATGGAAGAATGATTCTTGAGAAATACCTGTTTGGTGGAGTGAAACCGCTCTGCTCTAGGTACTGAGGGCAGCAGCCAGAGCTGGGATCAGTTTCTGAGGGCTAATAATAAACACTAACCCAAGCTTGCACTTAGAAACGTGGAAGAATTCAAGTCTCTGCACATTGAGTGAGTGACACTGCCTTCTGACCCTCAAATGACTTTAAAGGACAGTATCATCCTGAGGGAAGAGAGAAAATGAAGATGAGGAAATAAAAATGACAAATCTAACCAGCTACACCTTCCTTTCTATACCATAGTACCATAACATGTTCCTGCTATCTTCTCTCTTGATGGGGAAACTGCAAAGGCAGTTGGAGATTCCTCACCTCAGATACCCCCTAGAACTTGTTGATAGTCAAATTCCCATCTTTCTTTCCATTTTTCTTTGGTAGTTTCTATTCTGCAACCAGACACCACATCACACTGAAACACCCCTTGATTTTGTTACCCAGAAGAAACTCCCCAGATAATTTTAACCTCCTGAAAGGAGGTTGTAGTGAGATGGGTGCCAGCCTTGTATCCTCCTCTCACCAGGGGAGGTTTCGATCAGATATTAGGAAAAATTTCTTTGCTGAAAGAGTAGTCAGGTGCTGGAATGGGCTGCCCAGGGAGGTGGTAGAGTCACCAACCCTGGAGATATTTAAAAAATGTGTAGATAAGGCACTTTAAGATTTGCTCTAGTGGGATGATGGGGTGTTTTTTGGGTTTTGTGCTTTTGTTTTGTTTTGTTTATTTTTGGGGGGTAGGGCAGGGTTGACGGATGGGGTGATCTTAGAAGTCTTTTCCAACCGCGACAATTCTGTGATTCTGTATTTTATCTGAAACTTTAACATTACAAGGTCTCAACTGATTGCACTACATCATGCAGACTCCAATGTGACTAGCTATAGCTGGGGACCCCACACTTTCCCATTACAGCAATATTTTTTACTCTACCTTCTGGCATGAATTCTTAATTTCTTTAACAAAAATGCCTTCGTCTTTGATAATGTAAATAATGAAAATTGAGCCTTGTCCATTGGTTCCTTTCATGCAATCCCCTTCTCTATGCCAAAGACAGGCCCCTTTTCCAAAGTCTTTCATCCCTCTTTAGGAATAGTTTCTTTTTTCACTCCATACCAGCAGGATTAGCAGCACTGACCTTCACTTTATGTGATTCATTTCGATCATAAACACATTGCAGCTTCCCTAAGATTTCACCAATATTGCAAGTAGTCATCCAGTGTTTGTTTATCTTCAGACTTCCTCACTTGTGGCTAAAACTGGATCATTGCAAGATGCCATTTGGGATATGGGTGTTTATTTTTAGCAGAGAATCCATCACATCTAATTCCAGAGTACACCAGTGCCAGAGCAGAATCCAGCTCATTCACTAGCTGAATACACTGGTTCTACAGCGTATATTTGCCTCACTGGCTAACGACTGTGGCTTGTGATCTATTAATTCATTGACCATTTCTTCTCTCTCACTCACATACGGCGTAAGAAAAGATTCAAGCCTGGAAAGCAGCATCTCTGCAGGAATACACCAGCATGGCAAGCTGTGTCTAGAACCTCTTCTCTTCTGTAGAAATGTTAAAACATTTCCCCATTTCCCACTGTGATGTAAGAAGAAAAAGAGCTTTACCACAAAGGTGATCAAACATTGGGACAGGTTACCCAGAAAGCCTGTGGAGCCTCCATCCTTGAAGATACTCAAAACTCCACTGAACATAGCCCTAAGCAATGTTTCAAGCTGACCATGCTCTGAGCACGGGCTGGTCTAGATGACCTCCAGAGGTGTCTTTCAGCTTCAGTCAGTCAGTGATTCTGTGAGTTCTATGTGATATGCATACAATGCACAAAAAACATGCTTTAATTTGTTTTCTGGAGGCTGGAACTTTCCCCTCTGAATTGAGTTTTCCACAGCGACAGGCAGAGACCTCTGATCTGACTGAGAATATTATCTGCAGCACAGAATTTTTAGAGATACTTCAGTTAGCATGAGTATACCTGCATTCCAAGTGTAAAAGTGCAGAGTTCAGGGTGGAGTTTTCTAGAAATGGAAAGTAATGCTAATTTAGGTGCTGAGAAGATAAAGCAGGACCACTTCACAGAAGTTGGGTTGGAAGGGACCGTTAAAGGTCATCTAGTTATACGTCCACTTGTTACACCTCCAGACAATGTTCTGTGTGACTATAGTATGGGAAGTGTTGGGACAGTGGAGAAGCATTATTCTACAGCTATAAATCACAGTTATAAATTGACATGGCACCTTGGCTAACACCTGTGTGTATGGGTTACAAGGTACCAAGAACTGGATTCTTCTCTAGGTGACCCTACATGTTTGCATAATACACTTCTCCTTGTAAAAGGAGCTCTGTTGTCTGTCCCAGGATTTAGTAATTCAGTAATTTTGAAAAGGTCAGATCTGGAATTTAGCCTATTAATCAAAATACAGGCAATTCATTGCAGGCTAAGTGGTAATTTCAATTTAGCATCAACCTGAGGGCACATGCCTCATCCTTTTAGCTGGTTAAATTTGTCATTAATAGAAACACTGAAGTAAACGATGTCATTCCTGGCAGTGTACAGATCTACCATCAGGATCAGATGATGTGTATAATTCCTGAGCTGCACAGAGGAAGGGCAATCAGTTTAACATGGACTTGTAAATAAATACAATGGGTTAGCTTCTCAGACATTTGTATAATGGAGTGTTAGCTTTGCCTTAGGCAGCAAGTGGGGACAGGAAAAGTGGTTTCCACTGAATATTGTCAAGACTTCTGTTAAGCATCCTAATGACATGATTTAGAGGTTAATTCTATGCATATACACATGCCTTTTTCTTGTTTTCAGGTATTTTCATAACACCATTTTCTGTCTGTGTTCAGAGACAGAAGCATTGACACACAAAAGCCAGGGGAAGCAGTCTATACTTACAGAACCCGTGAAAGAATGGAACTGGTTTCCTTATACAAGTGAAAAATGAAGATATGAAGACCTAGATTTGCTTTCCTTAAGCAGAGAGAAATGGAGGTCCCTCTGTAGGCAACAGGGAGAGGTAGGTACATTCCAAAATCAGATCTTAGTTGTGTTCAGCCACCTTCTGAATCCTCCCTGTCTCACCATTGGCTACAGGGATGACACAGAATAGCTAGTCTGCCAGCGCTGGCACCTCAGGTAGATGCTAAAGTATGGTGGGAGTGAACCCATATCTGAACGATTTGCTCCATTTGTCACAGCTTGGGATAGCTAATACTTAAATCAGGTTTTCAGAATCTTGGTTAACATGTCAGCCATAGAAGAGGCTTCCTGACCCTACAATAAATAAAAGACTTCTCTATAACAAATACAAAGATGTCACTTCTCACGCCTGTCAGTCATCTCAGATGGTATATTCACCATTTTCCCCTCAAATTTGTAACACAACAACCAACAGCAGTATTTACCATTAAGACATAGGCAACCACTGTAGTCAAAAATACTAATTTTGCTCCTGCAATCCACTCTGAAGCACATAATCAAGAACTGGACCTCTGTATTATACTGATAGTGAGGTATTTAATGAAAAAAAAATAAAAATATGCCTTGACTCAAAAAGTTTCAGTAATTTTTCTCATCCTGAAGCAGAAAAAAAAAAAAATTAAAACTATGAGCTACGTTTGCAAAATGAAAGGTTCTCAAAGAAAGATTTTCTTTCTTTTGTTTTTTTTTTGTGAGAATTACAAAAATACTTACCATGTCACTCCTTTCTAAATGCATTTTTTTGGAGTTCTCTTAGATCCCCCTAAAGGCATTCTGCCTAGACTGACATCCTGTCCCTGGAAAATTTTAAAGGAAATGAAGCATCGCAGTTCTCAACATGAGAATGTTTCAGTTGAACAACTGCAAGCAGATTCACTAGCTAAGACTTTCTGTGGAAATATTGGTGGTAATTACACAGCAAGTCCTGTCCCTTCAAATAGTTAAGATTGTGCAAAAAGGTAGATGTCTACATTTTAACTTTTTGATTTTTTTTTTCTTTCCAGACCTAAAGTTAACCCAGTAACTCCTCCTATGATGAAGAGTCTCTTATAATATTTAGAATTAATATTCAGACCCTCCTATTATTTGTAAATATGGTTATGAAGGACAAATTCATCTCATAGAATCTGAATTTACTTTTAGGCTTTCAATCCGAATTGTGCTGAGCCTTAGTTCAGGCCTTTATCTTCACCTAATCCTCATCTGCTAACGAGGATTACTCTTTGCTGGGTTAAAAACTGGCTGGCTGGCCGAGCCCAGAGAGTCGTGGTAAATGGAGTTAAATGCAGTTGGTGTCTGGTTACTAGTGGTGTTCCCCAGGACTCAGTACTGGGGCTGGTTCTGTTTAACATCTTCATCAACGATTTAGATGAGGGGATTGAGGGCACTCTCAGTAAGTTTGCAAATGACACAAAATTAGGTGGGAGTGTTGATCTGCTTGAGGGCAGGAAGGCTCTTCAGAGGGGTCTAGATAGGTTGGATCAGTGGGCGAAGACCAATTGTATGAGGTTTAATAAGGCCAAGTGCTGGGTCTTGCACTTTGGTCGCAACAACCCCGTGCAAAGATACAGGCTTGGGGAGGAGTGGCTGGAGAGCTGCTTGGCAGAGAAGGACTTGGGGGTGATAGCTAGCTGAATATGAGCCAGCAGTGTGCCCAGGTGGCCAAGAGAGCCAACAGCCTCCTGGCCTGGATCAGAAAAGGGGTGGCCAACAGGAGTAGGGAAGTGATTGTGCCCTTGTCCTTGACACTGGTTAGACTGCACATCGAGTGCTGTGTCCAGTTTTGGACACCACAGGATAAGAAGGACATTGAGGTGCTGGAGCAGGTACAGAGAAGGGNAGAAGGACATTGAGGTGCTGGAGCAGGTACAGAGAAGGGTGACAAAGCTGGTCAAGGGTTTGGAAAATATGTCTTATGAGGAGAGGCTGAGGGAGATGGGATTGTCTCATATGAAGAAGAGGAGGCTGAGAGGAGACCTTATTGCTCTCTACAGCTATCTGAAGGGAGGTTGTAGTGAGGTGGGTGTTGGCCTCTTCTCCCTAGTAACTAACGATAGGACAAGGGGTAATGGACTCAAACTGTGCCAGGGAAGGTTTAGATTGGACATTGGGAAGAATTTCTTTACTGAAAGAGTGGTTAGGCATTGGAACAGCCTGCCCAGGGAAGTGGTGGAGTCACCATCCCTGGAGGTGTTCAAAGGGCGACAGGAAATGGCACTTGAGGGCATGGTCTAGTGATCATGGAGCCATTGAGTAGTAGGTTGAACTTGATGATCCTGGAGGTCTTTTCCAACCTTAATTATTCTATGATTCTACGACTCTGTGAACATGAAGTCAATACTGACAGTGCCAAATGTGGTTGGAGCATAGGGATAACACACAAAACTAAGCAAGTAGTGGGATTGGAAGGGAAATAGGAATGGTGACAACATAGGACTTGACCAGGATGCAGGGTCATTCACTAGGGTAAGTACAGTGAAGTTGAACCTTGTCTTTGGCACCAAGAGAATATTTCTTCTCTCCAAATGGAAGAGGGGGTGAAATATATAAATAAATAAATAAATAAA